>LD348538.1:9108-26989 GCA_001465055.1 Ptychodera flava | reverse complement strand
GGAGGGAGAGACAGACTGACAGAGTACTTACGTGTCTACACAACTTATAGAGTTCATCTGCGCACAGCAAAGTTGTATTGGTCTCGTACCTCTCATCTCTGCTTCTCAAACCTATGCAAAGTAAATCAAAAATATCGTGAAGTAATAATCAAGAACTAAGCTGGAACCGCCTTGTAAGGTTGCTACAACTGAACTCTGTGTGTCAAAGCGACATTTGGTTTGCCTTGCTATAGGCAACACCACCGTTCTAACGTCGGTTGTTGGACTTAAATCGATTTTCTGAAGTCAAGTTTTGCCTGCCTTGCGAATACAATCCAACGCAAAATAAGTTTTATCAGCTCGAATTTTCATTTAAAACTCAAATGCTGCGTTGTCTGTCAAACCAAACCAGTCTTTACAAAGGTCAAATTTAATATCGGTATTCGTTGAAAGTATCTAGACATGCATGGCCTGTGTTTACCAATCGATTTCTCTTGTGAACGCGAGGAAAATTTGCCTCGGGTACAAATTGCGATGTGTGGGCGATTGGAATAATGGAACGAAGAAAAACTGCATTCATCAATGTGGATTGAAATGGTATACTTTTTAACACACATATGCGGAATTGTAATTGTTCTTACAGGTAGTTATACAGAAAACTGTAAACTGAGAGAGATGAATGGATTTTGACATAAACTCGCACTTGCACGTTAAAAATGAGATCACTTTAGTTGTTTCTTGTTTGGGACTTATTACAGTTGAAATTTGAACGAAAGTGAAAGCAAGTGGTTTTTGTTATGACCGCTGGCAGAGAAACCATAGAATGGTAGATATAAATGAATGACATGCCGAGACTTACTAATAAGGCCCGACCAATGTCACATAGACGAGTCCAGTGCCGCAAGAATGACACAACCCGCTGGAATATTAGCAGAGATGTTACCTTATCCCGTAGAGAGAAGAAAATAACCTAAATGAGATCACGAGAGAGAAAAAAGATGAAGATGAAAGAACATGGGGAGCAGAGAGTACTATATCATTGAATGAGTCAAGAGTAACCATGGAAACCAATCACTGTATGCCCTGAAAGTGTGAGAGAAATTAATTTAGAGTCGTATTATTACACTTTTTAAAATGTAATTTTATCAACCGCCTGGGGCAGCTGCGTTAATATGTGTTTGTGCAAGAATAAGTCTGCCCCTTGCCCAGTGCTAGATCATTTCGGTGCTTAGAATTCCACAGCATTTGAAGATTCGAAGGACAGTGATTGACGTCCTGTCTGAGACTCAATTTTTCGTGAGCACATCTCAGAAATTAAGTGATCGCACACTTACGGGAGAGAGTGAAGCTGCCCGTGACCTCATAAATCAGTCTGACCCGTAACATACAAAGGTCATTGCAGGTCACTCATGGAAAGGATGTTAGGATTTTGTTCATTTTATCAGTTTAAATTGAGAACACGATTGATATTGTAGAATTCGTTTGGCTGAAACGACAGAAAGATATGATTGTATATAATATAAATATAGTTGTAAAAAACCTATATAAAGAAATTTTACAGGGTCATGAAAATGACGAACAAATAATTCTTTCATATGCGGAAAGAGAACGGAGAGTTAATTTAACTGCTGGTGAACACCCCTAATGGGATTTCAATAGGAATATAATTTCAAAAGTAAAAAGTAATTCATGATTTAATCTTACTCTCTTGCACTTTATCGGCCAGGCCCTTTATATCGCCGAGCACTCCAGTTGCCGTGCCAACAGCACTGTCAACGCTGCGTATTCCCATCAATTGCGTCAGAGTATCCATGGCAACAGCCATGCCGTAACCGAGGAGTTCATCTAAAATTTAAAAAAAGTAACAAAATGGAGGTATTGTTCTTTCATGTGTACCAGGTGCGTATGTGATTTTCGTTTAACAGTTCTCTGTTTCAGCAGGAGGTTTTTAACACGTCTTGCACTCATATTCAAAACTAATTAGGCACAAAACGTTTAGTTTTTAAAAACAAATGTCACTTCACTTGCGCTACGGGGACGCTAGACAATAGCTCTGTGCATTCTACTTCCAAAACGCCATTACAAATCCCCATCTGTACAGTTTCCAAAGCCAAGAGGAAATTTGCGCGCGGGTGACCCTGTGTTTCCATGACAACCGACAGTAATCCAAATCTTCGTTAAAAGCGAAACGATCGTTGCCCTCTACCGACATGAGTCGGGTGTTGTACTCTTCACTGTTTACAAGGTGGAGACTCACAGTGATTATATATTTGAAAAATCAATAAATGGAAGATCAAGATAAGAAAACACAAATAAAATTGCTTGAAGCTATTATATTTGTCTACAACTACTTATTTAATGTTGTTTCCATCAGTTCGGAAGATGTTGTTTTAAATGCCCTAAAGCGAACTTTCTCTTTTATGAAGAGACAAAATATATGTACTGTCGCCTTCATTACCAATTCAGATTTTCATTCATTCATCACGGCTTCTGCCATTTCGGCTGATTCTACACATTGTCATTCAAATCAACTTTAGTAAAAGATGATTTATCGTGCTCCAGCTTTTCTAATTTCTGGGATTTCGTTTTAGACGAGTTATTTCTAATACGTAACAAATCCTTTATATGGCACAGAGTCGCCACACGCCGAGACGTTCATTGAGTACACTAAAACCTCACCGTGTACAGTTGTGTTAAGAAAATCCAGGCTATCGATCAAAGTATGTAAATTTATGAAGTGTTCATCACTCAGACTTAATGTGGTAGTGACGATGAAAATAATATTACACGAAAATTGCGAATTATGATAGTTTTGTGATCGAGGGACAATGTGGAAGATACCGTGTATACTCTCAAAACTTCAAATAAATAGCAAAAGTCTATTTTGTTTTGGTTGTTTGCTTTTACAACCTGGAAGTCCTAGATTTTTCATACCTTTGTGATTCGAAGAAAGCAAGCCCGACACGAAAATTATGCAGAGAAGACTTGTAGTAACTGCTGGATGGCAGAAACATCACGTTTACAAAGCCTTCCTCTGCTTCAACGCTGATATGCTTTGTCATCTGGCTGATTCAAAGATTCGATTGACACGCGTTCGCGTTGTACGTAGCTATGACTAAATATAATTCGATAAAGATGTCATAAAGGTAACTTTTGATTACCTCTTCGATATCTTTTTATTATTTTAAAGATGGAGATTTTCGTATTCTTCTTCCTAAACTATGTCGACAAAATGTATTTAGACAATTTGGAGTGTCATTGTTGACAAACAAATTGTGGTCCAGACCAGAATTCAGCTACGCTGTGTTGTAAAGATGACCTTCGAACACTTTTACGTAATTTTTAGAGCAGTTCAACTTTTACTGTACAGATAGAACGATATAATGAAGAGTAATGACAGGTTTCTTGGAAATCGAGTATCAATATGTTACAATGAACGGACCCTCGTCAAGTATGCGACTACAGCCGTACCTAGCGGACTGTACCATTATTTTTAGGGATGGCCGAGGGGTGTGAGGGACTGAATAGGCTTGCTATTAAATTCTATGTCAGAGTGAGGGACAAAAGGGTAGTGTAATTTCACAGTCACCTGTGATCTATTCCACTCTGCGTCTATATATGCGCCCCATAGACGAGTGTACATATGCCCCATCTTCTTCTCGGGCATATGTACACACGTCTATGGGGCGCATATATATAGATATTATATATATATATATATATATATATATATATATATATATATATATATATATATATATATATATATATATATATATATATATATATATATATATATATATATAGACTCAGAGCGGAATATACCACAGGTGACTGTGGTAATTTTCATGACTATAACACTGGCTGGTTAAGACAAATGAAAACTGTAGAGAGATTATCGACAACTTTTCAGGTATCTGACAAATCAAACGCCACAATATCCCTGTACCTCGTGTCACATGGCAGTGAGTTATTTATAGCCTTTAGACAACACGTTTGCCAAAGTTCGACAACAACTACTGCCACTAGCGCACCACTGCTAGTCTCACCCTTTCATTAGCGCGTTTATAAAGCCCCTCACACCTGTCGCCCATCCCTAAGAATAATGGTACAATCCGCTGGGTACTTCTGTGGCAGCATACTGTACTTGACAATAAACTAATGATATTGCTTTGAAACATGGAGAACATGATGTTCTCACTGTTTTCGAAACACCTGACACAAAATACTGATTTCGTATCTATATTTCTATGTACATATTTTCTCTATAGATTCGGCATTGGTCTGTTTTGTGATATACCGGAACTTTGTCGTGTATGTCATATCAATTTAACTATACTCTGTGGGTTGATATATGGCATGGCTGCTGCTTTTGGTCAGTGAATCAGAGCTTTCCTGGATTGAGCATGGTGAACAATTAGTGCGATGGGGAATTTTCACTATTGACAGATTGCAGTAGTTTTTATTCATGTCTGTTTATTTTCGTATTTATTGTTAATCCTGTGAGTATGTGAGGCTCTAAGATGTTACGTATCGGAAGTTTACATTGGGGCGATCCATGCTTCTGAAGAAAATTTAGTTGATTTATCGTGGCTTACCGTGGGTTTATCGGCCACAAAACCCTTGTATAGTTACAAGACAAACAGAAAAGAGTTTTAAGACGAAGTGTTGGAGTTCCGGTCCTCTTGAGGATGCGCGATGAATACATCGACTGTATAATTTTTGACAGTTGTAGCAGAATCAGGCAAGTTTTTATCGAGTGTTTTATTCAATATTTTAACCAGATAATAACCTTGACAATAAGTTACTATGCATTTCCCTGAAGCACACATGATTTCAAAATTTGAAGTGAATTTTCTAAGATAAAAACCAGTCTGCAGTCATTTCAAACTAAATTTGACAAATGGACGACACGGTATTCGTTCTGGATATTTGCATGTCTGTGCGTCCTATCGTCTGTAAGTGACACCGCAATGCGCCGTGTCACTCTGGTGAAATTTCGAAGCTTTATTATAATATGACAGTGTATGTCGTTTAGCTTAGACACGTCAACAGGCGTTCCTTTAGGGAAATTATCATTTGAAAGAACTCCGTTTGACCTATAACCGACCATTCCCTGTATCCCCTTATCTTTATAATTTTCAGACCCCTCTAACCCTCTTGCCTCTCGATAGGTTATTAGGGACTGCGCAAATTTCCTCTTGTACTTTGTTTTTCTCGGCAAGTTAAACTCTATGCAAGTTTCAGCCATTTCTAATAATGCAGGTAAAACCACAAGGGGTTTCTAGGTTGTTTTAGCGGGAATAGGCGGGCACTTACTCAGTTTGGTCATATCGAGGCATCTGTTCTGTATTTCCTTGACGATGTCCAGTGCGCATGCTTGGTCCACGATAAAAGCGAAAATGGTGGGTATCATCAGCACACTGATGAATATAAGCCAAAGGAACATGAAGAAATAACAGGCTACAACCAACTGTAACGAAATCAATGTATGAACAGTGTTAATAAAAAGTAGTAGTGGTATATCTGAAATTTAGGTCTACTTGTGTATATCTTCCAGGTATTACGCCAATGACCATAAAAAAATATCTATTTACTCCAGCGTTCTGCGAATTCCTTGTCACTAGTTGTCAAACAGTGAGTTTCTCACAGTTAGAGTCTGTTGAAATTGTCATATCTCCACCTTACGGTTGGAATGTGGCCACTTAACCTTCAAGGCTTCTCGGATAAGTTGTCAAGACAACAGCGTGAGACTGTGTTGCGTTCTCTAAAATGACATTGCGTGAACACAGTATCATTCCTGAGTTGTTCATTTCTTTGTCCTCTGACACCTCCAAATAATCAACGACAATCAATTGTAAACAAAAGGATAAGTGAACATGGGAAGGCGTATACATAACCAATAAAATAACACATCATTTACAAATTTTCACACAAAAACTCTGAGTATATTTGCATAACGATATGTATGCTTGAAAGTATCAACTATTCAAAAGGCCTGTAGCAGTAACTTTTGATGATTTCCCCCCTTTACTTTTGTTTTTAGTGTAAACTGTAGATATTTGTTCTACTCCCCAAACATGTTACGATACATAGCTTCAACTGTCAACCAAACCCGCACAGGAGACTGCATTGTCATTGTTGACAAGTATATTCTGGTCAGGATCAGAATTCAAATTTGAACGATAAACCGAGCATTTTACATTATACAGAGGCTGTATTGACAAGGTAAATATTTAGTGTTTCATCATACTTTGGAAAACAGAACAAGAACTGACAAAAATAGCGAAAAATAATAAAATGTTACAGCTACTGGCCCTTCAATAGTAGTGTCGCGTTATGGACTCTAATCAAACAAGCGAGCAGAAGGTTCTTTGATTGGAATTTAGTTTGTGATTTGTTCTGACATAACGTAGTCTAGCGTACTTTCGAAGTAAATTCGCAAGGCAATTTCATGTTATTCGCGTACATTGTTCCAGTCGGACGACAATTTTTGTACCAAACACAGTTTCCAACGTGAAATCTTACCAGGGCAATGATGATTCTTCCGTAGAGACGGCAACCATATCGACCACAGCAAGTTCGACGTGTAGGCCCCGTTGCGGCTATACCGATTATCAGCACCCACAGCGCCATGTATCCCATCATTCCTGCTATGGCAATAACACCCATCTGGGCAAATGGTACCCTTGAAAATAGAACACAATTAACGGACAAATAGAGTAGTAATATGCAATAAGATATCAAAGGTCGGTGACCTTTCCAAGTTGATACTCGGATTGGTACTTCCTGGCTGAAATAAGGGTCAGATAGAACCAGTTTATATTTTTGACACTATTGTTAATATCAACCTCTTTGAAAGTTTTTAAAGCAAACTTACCCAATGCAGAGCAAGTAACGATTGTCGACGGATACAGACGGCGTCGTTATCATACATAAATGTCTTCATCTCCAATAATGAACAACCTTAATATGTTCATGTAATACACTGTTTTCGTACGTTTCAAAGAAAACGATTACAGTCCATATCACTTTTAAGTGGAAGCGTGTTTTAAATTTTCATTTTTATTTTTCAGTTTTGCTAGATGCCTTTTTTCGATGGAGTAAAAGTGTATATTGACTTTTTGCTCCACAACCTTTAATCATGAAATCGCGTTCATGGTCACTTTATCCACTAATGATCGAAAAATCGGAATCGTATCTTCCCAGCCCCAGGGTTGCGCTAGGGTTTGGCCTGTTCGAACTGCACTGGCCCGCCGGGTAGATTATTTAGTTTCCAATATATTTGAGCAATGAAGCTATGAGATTTTCAAATTGATTTCAGGATATTTGGGTGACTTACATCTCGGCAATTGATGGTCCAAGGAATGCAACCAGTAAGTCCATGACACCACTGACTGCTTCTAGTAGGAAGTACCCAAAGGACGAGGCTCCGGCGGCGAGGAAGAAGAACGCAATCAACGAATCATAGGGTACCCTCGACAGGCATACACAGCACTTGTTGTTGCAACATGCGTGCCAGAAGCAACGGCAGCACCGGCAGAATATGTTGTGGCAGAGGTATCGACTGATGCGATACTTGTTCTCTCCTATGGTGCGACAGCAACTCACCAGGGCTAACCAGACGAAATTGTCACAGAATATTCTCTTGTTGCGACGGTGAATGCGCCCCCAGTGGTCCGACACGACATCCCTGGTGTTACCAAACCACCGGTAGAACACATTCTCGTTTCGAACATGTTTTGTGTAGGCAGTCTTCACCGATTCTTTTCCTGCAATATAGTGACCACAACAAAATACTCATCTATGAAGAACATTGGCTTGATCAGTTGTGAAGGGTTAGCAGAAACACTATTCTGCTTTTACTCGTTGTTCATGGTGTCACTGAGGACACCAATGCGAAGGCAATTATCACGACATTCAGATTCTAAATTATCAAGAATCAAGAATTTCAGTGCTAATACATGGGACCCACGTACACTGCCAATCACAAAGTTATGGAATGAAGATTACTTATTTCCTTGAACTGAATTGATTGAGAAAATAGTGTATATATCAGCGCCAAACATAATGTCGTCCTTTAGGTTTTATATCTTGACGTAAGGACGGGTTTCAACTATAGATAGGCAATGAACAAAAGAACATATAGACAAGTGAGTGAAGATAGTAACTAACCAGCAAAACTTGTCACTGTCTGGTTTAAAGGGACAAAGTCGGCCATTTTTCATGAATTTTGTTTGATGCAAGATACTCCTTATATTGTTTTACACGTTGAAAGATACTGGATGAATGGGTGACCATGCATATATTCGACCCCGGTTTTAGACAAATTAAATGAAACCATCGCAAAAATGAATTAATGGTCATGACCATGGTCATGTATCGTGCCTAAAACCGGGGTCGAATATATGCATGGTCATCCATCAATTCATTCAGTATCTCTCAACATGTCAAACAATATAAGTAGTATCTCGTATCAAACAAAATTCATGAAATATGGCCGACTTTGTCCCTTTAATCCCCACGACTTTAGAGGGCTGGTGAGATGCCGGTGTGGACAATGAGCGGGAAATATTCGATTTGTCGATGTCAGATTTCTCGGGATATAGACGATATCGGCGCGCGGACCATCAGACTTTGTTAAACAGCGGTAAAAATGCAGAGTAATTTTGCTATAAGACCCGCTGTTGGTGAAAATATTAACATTATTGCAACGTTAAAATTTTGGATTAAAATAGTATGAAGGCTCTGCCTACAAGTTAGCGACCACGTGACATTTTTTCTCATTTGCTTTGGTGACAATGAACAGTGCTATTTAATAACGTAGATTAGGGTACACATAAACAAAGTACGTGTCGATTACAAGTCAATTTCAGGATAAATTATCCCAATATGGAGAAAAATTAAATATGATAAACAAATAGAGTCTCAAATGGACACACCTGTTTGTAAGTTCATTATCCTTATTTCAACTTTGACCCCGTTCCGCGGCTGCGCATTGCATTTCGGGAAGGGGAAAGGGCACACTATCAACAGCGGAGCCTGGATTATTACTCATGAATGCAGCTATTTACAGAAATCACTGCAATAAAAATGTGCTTCACTTGAAATACCCATTAACCCCTCGACTTCAGCAAACAAATAGCAGTTGAAAGCCGTACAGGATAACTGAACTGTAAACATATCAAACCTCGAAGGATTCAGTGAGTAAATTTAGGTAGAGGGTTTTATGCCTTGCCTCTAATAGTGAACGAAAATTAAACATCGGTTAAAGAACAAATGTTTGAATATCGTAGACCTAGCACTTGTTGCTAGTACAGAACACGCCCCAAAACATGTAAATAGATAAAGACTTGCTAACTTCAACAACTAATTTCTTAAATACTACGGGCGCGAAATTGTGCTTCACCAAATTGTCCACGTCACCACCACTCGGACGACACTTACCCGAGTAACTTATCGACTTATAGATAATAGAACCCCATACTTTAAATATAACAGTCATCGATGCCGCTAGTTTTATTGCTGGTCCATTTGTCTTTGTTTTTCCACACCCTGTCACTTAATACAGAATGTCCTGAAAAGACGTATTTCACACAAGTGTAAAGTGAACGGAATCACTTACCTTTCTCACGGTACTGACGTAAATTGATTCCCCCTAAAAACAAAGGAACAACATCGTTGGTTTTATCTCTCTCATCTGATGGTACATTTGATTTTAAGATGGAAATCCATTGATACTATAATGGACGGTGTACTTGCACTTGACTCACAGCGGACTGATATATCACAAAAACCCTGACATTTAAACCATAATTACTAATAGCATGGAGGTTTCAGTCAGTGTATGGTTTGGCGAGCGTTGCTTCTGAAAAGCCTTTACCTGACGAGGGCGTGACCCTGACTGTCCTTGATGTGCGGCAAAAGCTAGACAAACCAGTCGGCATATAAACCTGGCACCGCAAAGGATCTTCACACACTCTGTACATTTCAGTTATGAATCCGAACTTATTTAATTTTTGTTGGAATGCTGCCTTTTCCGTTTTGATCGCACCACTGTCCTAATGCTTTTATAAATTTAAATATTTGAAACATATGATAAATCGAGGTGTCTGGCTCATCTATCGTTTACATTACCATAATTGCACACGCTCAAGACAGTCATGTGATAGGACGGTTTTTGTTGATAATTCCACGATCTCATACTGAGTGATTTGGTCCTATCACACCCTGAAAACACTACCAAGGATTATTGCAGTCCACACGAATAACAGAAGTTAAATTAATGTACACTTTAAGTCAAATTAAGGTCTACTTTTGTCTGTTAACATGCAAAACCAAAAATATATTTGCGAGATTATGAAAACACCTATTTTAGTCGCCTGCAGCAAAGGATTTCACGGTCTCTTATCATATCCGAAAAGGGCGAGAGTTTGCGATTGACAGCTGTTCCAACATTCTGCACGTACTGAATTTTTCACAGTGAAATAATATGCATAAAAACATTACAAAGTACAGACAGAATTATATTGGTACAGTATGGTTACACAGTGGCATAAGATATATATATAGCTTGGTCGGAGGACTTACTCATCTCGGTTGAAGCATTGGTGAATGTGTTCTCCTTTACCCAGAATGCTCCCACGCAGCTCACAAATTGTCGTCGACGAAACAAAAAGCAGAACTCCCAGTCAGAGGCACATTGATGGATTTCTAGATCAGAGGAACACTAACGGCGTTTCAACGCCAAACGAGGAGCGTTCAAACATATGTAAATTTTTCTCCATTTAGATTTTATTTTTAGATATTTTACGCTATAGATGAAGCATGGGTGCCAACCAGTAGTTTTTTAACGCCAGCAAGCCTGGGCCCATTGACCTTTATATGTAAATATGGTCGATGCGTGTGTTTTGTCTGCACCGTCGCTCTGGATGGCTATTTCACTTCAAAGAACCGATTAAACTATATTGTTGAACAATGCAACAATAAAGCGTTCCACTGAGAGAAATTAAAATTTACAAGTGTTTGAAAACCAGCACCTGTGCTAACAATGCAATGACAGTTAAACCATTTATAGACAAAATAATGATTTTCTGAATGTTGTCACACGTACGCTTCGAGGAAACACAGAAACACTGAAACACAGGATTACACTACGATTGTCAAGCTAAATGTGACGTAATACGATCTATATTTATTTACTGACCGCGGACGTAATTTGCATATAACGCGATAATGCTCAGGGCAAGCTAAATGCATTCTATTAATTTTAGTAGCAAAAGCCAGCGCTACTGAATATTAATGACGCCAAATGCGCGCCTCCGGTATACATGCATATACCATTAAATTTAAATTTACAGATCACCCGTCAATTTTCTAATTCAATAGCGACGTTCTATTTTGAGATATTCATCCCCCGACAATATTTCATTCGGGCAGCAATATAAATTTTTAAACATGGTTCAGTATGCTGCTTGCGCCGTCGCACGGCCCCGTTCTTGCAAATAGAAATCGCTTTTACGTATTAATGAGATTTTATTGCATTGTTATACATTCGTGTTGCATTTTTCACTACAATTATTCTTAGCAAATCGTCAGGAATAAAGATTTGAATAACAATACTTTATATGTAATTCCATAGACATATGCATAATTCAGTTCAATTGGCGTAGCAGATTTCCGAGAATTCGCGATTAACACAAACTGAAATATGCAGACATCGATATCAATATAAATAGTAAAACACAACCTGGGCATTAATTTAGATAATTTTTCATGATGAATTTGAATATAAGACAACCTTGTCGAGATCGTTCCACCCTCGGTAGCCTCACCCCCAAAGGACTGCTCTAAATATGACCCAGTCTATTAGAATTATCATCAATTGTGCAAGTCCTGAGTAAGGGACGGACCCTTTACTCCAGGATGGGTGGGTCAAAATCGAACAAAATCTACGAGATTAATTTTTTTTCTCAGTTTTCTTTAACCGTGCGCTACTTTATAAAAAAAAATCACGTGAATAAAAAGTTGAATAATTGGAAAAAAATGGAGACGCGCTCTGACTACTCCTAAACATATACCTACCATTTAAGGCGACAACAGATACTATTCTTTGTTCTAACCACCCCTCCACAGATCTAATGGTGCGTCCCGAACGCGTGTGTTTTTTCCAAGGATCATGCTACGATGATACATAATTATATCACGTGATCAGCTGATAAACGTTCATTGTCCTCTGACAAAGATTGAACTACTACAGGGATTCCGATAGGCGTAGAAGCTTTTCTATACATATGGCGTTGTTCGGTATGTTGTTCAGTATGTAATTCTAAAGTATACTTGTCTCTGATTGGAGAAAGGGCCACCCAGTCTCGACAGAACCAATAGATCTCTTAAGGGATGAGATTAAGATGTTTTATTATTTGTAGAAATCGGCGGAGCATGTACCGTTTTTTCATAACAATTCTGCGTCGTTTCCTCATCCAGCCATATAAATATCTTTGAGAAAGCAGCAGATATGAATATTTTTTAATCATTTCGGTCGATATTTTCTCACCCCTGACAAACATCATTTATTGTGTTTCTGTCTGCCGTACAGTTAAAACGGTGCCCCATCTTAACTGAAGCGCCAGAAAGACTTTATTGTCCTTCTGTCCGACCATGGTTACTTTAACCCACAGCATTGCATCTGTTGTAATATTAATATTCTGGTTGCGTCGAAAAGCAGATGAAATTCAGTGAGTGAGTACAGGTAAAGTATCCCAAGGCTATAGCATGTAGTTAGTGCACTACAGCTGAATGTAAAAGATACAAAGATATCGTCGTTTGCAATTTATATAATGATAATATTCCTCGTCTTCATGATAAGTGTATTTATATTCTGTTCAATCAAACATGCATAGTAATTCGGTATGGATCCTGCTTTGACCCTGCAGGTATTAAAATGTGAAGAATAACTGAAGCAGTCGTCTTTTGCGCACGTCTGTATATTGTGTTATCGAATTCGAAACGTCTTACCATTGTACTGCAAGGCTTTGATAGCAGGGAACTAATCAAACATCGTATTTCAAATACAACAATAAAGCTTTTAACTTGAAAGAAATAATAACGAAGAAGTCAAAAGGTGGAGACCTTCTTCCTGTAGTGAATGATAACCTATGCATTTATTGGAAATAATTGGACAGTCTGAAAATAATGAGAAAATCACTCGTACTAGTTTTGTATTTTAACGTCAATATTTATTACAATCAGAGAAAAAGGAGTTGAACGGTCTGCATCAAAATCGCAACTTTTAAGTGAATAAATGTCACTGTTCTATGCCAGATTACTTCTTCTATTTTACATAATTATCCAAGATGTGTTCATTATATCTAATAAACTGTTCAATCAACATCTTACCCTGTATGTTCACGTGACTACCATGTGACTAGTTTACCCCTATGTCCTTCTAATCCTTGTTTTTCGTCACTTACTCGTTTTCCTTTGACCACAGCAATTGGAGTAAAAAGTTTCGGAGTTTTTGAATGTTTATGACGATTTTAGCATTTTTTATCGCCTGCGCGACAGCACTCTCAATGCGATTCATTCTGACGCATCGCGAGTGCGTCGCCTCTTCGTCAAGCGGTGTGTTCTGGAAGACACCCCCAGGCGGTGCATCGGAGACATGATAAAAACCTCTGCAAAACTCCAAGGCGTTTTTAAAAAAGTCATCGATGACGTCAGGTCTATCGTATTGAATATTCACCTGCTGTTGCATGAGCAACGTTGATGAACCGACGTATAGGAATTTCCCTAACACCGCTCTAAGTGACATTTCTCATTTTGAGCGACAGCTCAGACAGATCCGCATTGACAAAGAGATTCAGACATTGAGAGCGCTGTCAGTTAACGCAGTACAATAAAACGGTAGGATTGCGATGATGACACAGACCTCGTGATACAAAGAATTAGTCACACACTGTTCTGCATGCACCATTACAGTTCAAAAATGTCTTGGAATTTGAAAGAACACCGAGTAATGTGATATTTGTCAGACTCGACTTCACTATATACAAGAGACTCACAATACAACTTGAAGGACAGTTCTTAAAACGTACAAAGATAGAAAATATAAGTCAGATAAAGGTCATTTTTTCTCGTCGTCTATGCTGATATTTAAGGACCTGATTTCATTTTATTTCATTTTCATACTAAATTTGTCAGTTTTCCATTGCGAATAGTAGCCCACAAACCCTCCATTACATTCCAATGAACTTCACCTCAGTGAATAACCGTGGCACATGCGCAGTGAATCGACATTAATATGTTGACGTCTGGACTCTCGGAACGTCTCTCAAATGTCAAGTCACATCAGTTTTGTAAATAAGATAAAAAGGAATAAATTTTACTCATTTGATTCATCTTATCTGTCCAGAAGGCGAATTTTCTGAGATAATGACTGAGATATGTCTGTGACACAGGGCAGCGAACGAAATGGAACGATAAATTCACAAAATTTGATATGTAAAACAGTAACGGTCAAAGGTCATCCACAAGTATTCCTAAATTTCAAACCGTCAAAAGCGATTACAATATTTCAATTTTTTGGCGGCAGTCATCAAATGGCAGAATTTTGATCATCGGACGTTGATATCTGTTTAGTATGAAATTACACACCTGAGAATGTCAGAGGACACGGTTCGATAATATTGGAGATGTTATTGAATTCTGAAATCGAGCATTATGATTCACTTGAGCTTCTCGTTGCTGGAGGAAAATATTTTTATCGTTTCAAAAATCTGTGAGGTAAGTTCAAGGTATAACCCTAATGTCAGTGAACGCAATCCCGCACAATTACGGGAAATGCATCGCCGCCGATGCCCCAAGGCCAATGCCTAACCTTTGATCCCGTAAACCCAAATTGTTTTAAGAGGTCGTGCCTGTGTACCTGCGATGGGTAATAAATACATCAGCAGTAGCTGATAGCAGTATCGCCAGGGTCACTCATTATGGGCGGCAGCTTGAAATCGAAACTAAAAGGGGAAAAAAATCACTGAAATACGAGACGCACGCTCTCTGAATCTGTAATTTTATCGCATATCGTTTTTCACCTTTAAAATGTTGTATTAACAAACAGAAAAATACGCTTAATGTTTAACGATTAAAATTATATACATAGAACAATTATTCGTTCATCGAACGCGATCGTTTGCATAATGAATAATAAATAAGTACAACAGATACATTACGCTTCTGACTATCGCATTTGGTCGCCATGCCAACCACGTCTTGTGCCAAGGCCTTCTCGCGCCATTAAATAATTCAAACCACTGCAACTGCATTGTTGTCACGGAACTAATAAGTCGTACGATGGATCACCCTAAGTATTAAAATTTTGAAAATAATGCGTGCACCAGACATGTTCGTTCTACATAAGTGTTATTCTTCACGTAAATTAAGCTGGCTCAGTGTTCCTTTACAGGCATCAGGTCACGTGGTATTCGCTCACCGCATGTCTCGGCGAGAACAGCACAGCACTCAACTAATACGTCATCGGCGAATCAAAGGTGACCTGACTGTGAAGAAAATTCCTACATTTAACAGTGTCTTCATCTTTTCAATACAAATACACCAATTGATATTTTACAAAGAGGAATACTTTAACAGTTTAGTTGTTAAAAAAAAGAATAAGAATAATTTGACGTCAGCTATCGACAGCAAACAGCCAGAATAACAGGAAACAGACGCTGTGAGTTGGAAGCTGTTTTGTTTTTGCTATCTATCTTCAAATTACTAGTTAAAGCTAAGAGAAACCCCTAGATAAAAATTACTTATTTTTTTAGATTAATTTATCCCAAATGCCTACTTGAAATACGGAAACGGCGACAGTGCTAGTTCAATGACATAAATTTTGTTAATGATTTTGTATAATTTTTTTCCGAGCTACTTTACATGTGTAACATTTAATTCCTCCGCCCAATCTTAAGTGCGAGTATAAGTTTTAAGCAACTTAGTCCGTGTATTTGGCAGAGTTACTATAAAGAGCAAGAAAAATCTAGTCATATGTTATCTGGGAATAGGTTAGACAAATTTTGGTCACCCAAATTTGGAAGAGTAATTTTCAATTACAGATTCATCATTTTTATTAGAAGTGGGTTCTCTTTATCTATATCAAAAAGAATTGCAGCCCCAAAAGATTTCAAACATACTCATATTTTTCCCACTTGATTGTGTATATTAAAGTGCAAGGAAAAATCAAAGTAAAGGCAGTTTCTGTTTTATCGTTTACCTGAGATAACTGAGAATATTATCAACGGGTGTGTGCGTCCAGACGAATATTGTGCTAGACATAGCGCATGTTACCCCCGTTGTATGCATGCTCATTCTATTTCCGTTATGAGGAGTAAGTTATCTTTTGTGAATAGCAAAGTATCTAGTACTTTTCTGAGCCTGTGCAATAAATATAAAGTGTGATGAACGTCGACCAACTTGTGAATCGTGGACTGGACACTTTTCTCTTTTAAAGAAAAATCGAACTAGTTACAATCAATATTGATGCACAACGTCCCATCAATACATTAACTCTGGTACTACATTTTTACACTTATACGAAATATTTATAATAAGTTTGAATCCTACACAAGGATTAAAGACTATATCAAAGATAGAATGGTTAAAAGACACTTATTCTGTTCACTGGCATCTCTTTTTTTCGGATTTGGATAAAAATGATATAAAGGATTTGAACTTGATATGTCGTGTGTGATGTTTAGGACATGGAATGATCGCTTGATGTGTTGATTTTGCGAAGGCACACTTTTCAGTTACTCTCGTTTGGTTTCTAACGTCCCACCTTTCCCTTCTGAGAACATCGTCTCATTTTAATGTTTTACTTAATTTAAAGGGCCATTGCTATAACTTTTGGAGATTTTTTCCCGCCATTTATGTTTTGTGTGTCAACCTGCTCCATGTCGTTGAACACCAAGTATTTAACTTACCATCTCAACGTGTATACGGATAAATTGCGCTGTCCTTGTTAATATTTGAATTCTAGTCTGGACTAAAAGTCACTTGTCAACAATAACAATGAAATTTACACATGTACAAACAAGGTTGACAAGCTGAATACTGTGGATCTCAACATACTTATTGGAGTAGAACAAGAAACTGTAGTTACAATTTAAAACAAAAATACTGAAAAAAATCGTCAAAAGTTACAGATATTGGCCCTTTAAAGAGTGACACTGTTATGACAAAGGCACGTGTATTTACTAAGATTCAACGAGTTCAGAACTCTACACGCTACCCCTAAGTACACTACCTTTTCTCGATATTTTTTAAAATCTTGTTTTAAAGGGACTTGAACGATCGTTTCAGACGTTTTAAGCCTTCGGAAATTATTCGCTGTCCTCTTGTTTTTGTTGCTGTATATGTGTTATTTTGTGAATGGAGGCAGCTCCATTCGATTATGACGGTTATGGTCTCTTACTGCCTTGGCTTCATGCATGAATAATAGGTACACCTGACGTCGTGTACATTGTCTGCTGCGCTGTGGCATTTATGTCGTAGGTGATCTTGAGTCAGTTGTGACGTCACAAGTGAGTGTTACAACATCGATGACGTAGTACACAATTTTAAGAACCATATTGAAGATCTGGATATCTAGGTAAAAGCGCGTGACTGACAAACCAGTGATATACAATGAAAAGACGGTACTTTGATCAACAAGTTCACACACAACATTGAGTATTATGTATGTGTGGCTATTTAGAGGCCATTTGACTGTTGACTCTCACTCTCTCTGCTGGTCTACGACGGATAATCCTTGAGTTCCACACCGTCTGGTGTCCTGTCCTGAACTTGCTCATAATCTTTCTTAGTGGTCTTCGTTGTATCCTTCACGTGAGCGTAGTTGGCCCCTAGA
>LD348537.1:137182-157042 GCA_001465055.1 Ptychodera flava | reverse complement strand
GTCAATGTCATTGTACCAACTTTGAATAAAATCGGTTGAAACATGTCTGAGTTATGGCTCTGTACATGAAAAAATCGTAATAAAATGGCCGCCTGGTGGCCATATTGCATTGTACCACAAAACAAATTGACGTGCATATGTATGACATATGAATTAATCCTTGTAACAAGTTTGAATGAAATCGCTCCAGGCATCTCTGAGATATCTGCGTGAACAGACGGACGCACAGACATGACAAAACCTATGAGTCCCCCCCCAACAGTGTCCGTGGGGACTAAAAAAAGGGTGAGAAAAGTCAAATTATTGTTAATAATCAAACTTTTGTTCCGTTTCCATGTGGATTGTGATGTTTGTGAAGTGTATGTGTTCATGTAGGCATGCATTTACATATTGTGTACAGATCTTGGTACATAAACATCAAAACATTTTTTCAGATTTCAAAGATAAATACAATGTAAAGCTCTATAGTAGCTTCATAGGCACTTAGTAAAATTCAGAACAGGTGAATTGTCCATGGTTCACTGTGGATGTACAAATAAATGCGGTGGTGTTCTGTTTGATATAAAGCTTTAATTTCATAGACAGGGACTTACCATAGTTACTGAATGAATCAATGATTTACAATGTTTTGCCACAATCATCCGTAAATGCAGTCTTACCTTTTTTATATATCGGGCAGCTGCTTGCCATCCCCTTGGTCCAATATTCCTATTTGAGGCTAATATAAGCTTCTCTGTAGACTCATAATATTCAAACATATCACACAAGGCAGTGACACTCTGTAATTGACAAAATGATAGAACATGAAGTCATGTGAGTATCAGGGAGGAAATTGATTTCTTTATCACAAACAAATGGGTTATTTTTCCATTGTAACTATAATCACAACTAGTCTCTGTCAGTCTGTCAAAACAGTCGGTTGATTACTGTTAGAAAATTTTGATGTAAAACAGGATAAAAGGAAGCTTTTAATGGTTGGAATTACAGATGTCTCTCATTTCTTCGAAAATATATCTGTAAGTGACAGAAAATCCCGCTTGAATACATTCTGTAAAATGTAAGCTTACACTGACTGATCGGGGGTTTGAGATGATATTCAAATAATATGCTAATAAGCAATCAATATTCACTTCTATCCACTTAACCCTGTCTCTGCAAGATGAATTTGCTGCTCAAATTCTTCCATTTCACATGACTCAACTACTGAAAGAGGGACACATATGAACACAGCTTCTAGTGTTGTTCACAATAGCGATTTTAGTAACGGTATTGATTATTTGGTCAAAATTACTGTTGGACTTTGTCAGTTTTATTGTTGAAATTTTCTTGTAAGTTTAAAACTTCATAAATTAAGATCCAACACTGGCAGAAAGACAATTACAGTGAACCACAGTCCCTCTATCCACCGGTCTGGAAACGTGGCTGGTTTCTTTGTGACACTCCGTGATATGAACAAACACACGATTCACACCTTAAACAAAGGACACCGACAATGTTCAACTGGCGGTTATATCAATGTCGCTACCCCACGATCCTATGACAGCCGCCATGTGATCGTTCAAAAACATGACGTTTTGGGGTTGTTATTTTCAGAATATCACAAAACGTTACAACTTGTTCCCTTAAGAAACACTAAACAATTTAGTTTTTCATTAAATTGGTAACGTTGCCCCTCTAGATAAAGCTTGAAAGGGACAACACATTATGGTTACATTATGATCACGATCGAAAAACAAAATGACGACGCACTGTTCGCAAGTGTCATGGACTGTTGCCCGAAATCAAGAAGACAGGCAAACTCAGCCGAATATTAACATCGAAAGCTGAGTAGTTCATTACCAAACTTGTTATTGTGTTGACATATAGCATTTTGTAAAAGGCATTTACTGTGCCTGAGCGCGAGCGTATGTATCGCGAGTTCGCCATATTGACGCTACATGGGAAAATATGCGAATAAAATCTATGTGCATTTCTGCAGTTGTCGTTCCCATTCTGCTCAGTTAACAGACATGATTTCACAGAATATTTCACAGAAAACATATTTAGATCATATTTGGAGGCACTGACTACTAGCATTGCAAGAGAAAGGGACAACAAATTTTCCGGTGTGGTTCCAGCTGTTGCTTGTGCTTTGTCAACACACTAGAAGCGATCAACCCCAGAAATTATCGCACACTTGCATCATTTACGATGGGAGAAGGATCACGAAAAACACACACCGGTTTCAGGATATGGTTATTTCTGTCTTGGTGTCGAAGATAGATGCAGAGAACACTTTATAGTGCCAAAAACAGTGAAGATTCGACAGGACAAGCATCTGCCGTGACACAGAGGTCAAAACCAAGCGACGCACTGGTATCACGTGACCGTGTTGCGCTTTGGCTGTGCGGTCTAGATGATTAACACCTTTTACAATAAGCGTTTCCAGACCGGTGGATAGAGGGACTGTGAGTGAACAAACAAGCAATTTTCCTTTACCTCATCTTCAAGATTTGCATTTTCAAGGTCAATAGTTTTAAACTGCACTCTCTTGAACACATCTTCCAGAGCTTCACATTGTCTCACATCAAGCCGCTCTCCTGAAAGAAAAATCCAGACAAACATTGAGATCTTCTGCTGGTCCTTTCTCCAGTAAAACTAGTCAGTGGACCTGCATGGATATGAGAAATCAGATATGACACTGGCATACAAATGGCTGGTTTTGCTACTTGGACACATGATCAAAATTACACAACATAAATGGTACGACAACTTCACTGGCAATGTCTTTGACACAGCCATTACTTTGTGTAAAGGGATATGCACTCTTTCACCTGAGGCGGTGTAACGTTTTACTATTTACTATAGGATGGTCTATCAACTACACCCAATATCCTGGGGAAAACTGTGACAGCACATATTTGTATTTGCACATCAAATACAGAGAGATGATTGCAAATGACACATATTATTAAGTTATGGGAATATGTGTGTTAACAGCATTGAAGGCTATGGCTGTTGAAACTTGCTGACATTTACATAAAGAAAGTAGCAAGTTTCAGATAAAAGTGATCTATACTCTACAAAGTAAGGCTAGCTTTCCAACTGAATCTACAGCAGGTCAAAGTTTAAATGAATGGATGCTAAAGAACATTACCAAAGTGAACAGTGGGCGTGATTAGTTTGCTCTAGGGTATATAATATAACTTGGAAGATCAGGTGTCGTTAATGTATTCAGAATGGAGATTGCTCCTGCCTAGTGGGTCATTTAAATAATTGGCCAATGTTCTACATCAACATCAAGAGAACTTACACTTTTAAGAATGCACTATCTAATGAGAAAAGAGTTCACTTTGAGATTCAGTTTATCTTTGGTGAAATGTGACTTTTTTAATTACACTTGGGTTGTCAAACTTTTACACAAGGATTTTACAGAAGTGATGGGGTTATGCTAACACTACAACAATATTACTAGTAACATTTGTATACTGAACCATGCAACTATGCTTGCATGAATGCAAGCATCAGTCACGCAACCATTTATACTTCCTATGAAAGACTGCGGATCAGTGAAAAGAATTGCTACACTATCCATCATGAAAGTTATCTATTGGCTGTGACACATTAAAGCATTGAGCATTGGGTGTCAACCAAATGGCGTTGAATCATTCTCTGCAATACACATTTCAGCATAAAAAGAATCATGAATCGATGCTCTCATTTCCATTTTATTCACATCAAATTTAAAATAAGATAAAGCAATGAAACAGTTTTGCATAAAAGGCAGGATTGTCACATTTCACACAGCTTGAACATGTGTCTTTGAGAGAGTGAGTTGAAAACAAACTTCAGGTCAAATGCACATATCACTTATCATAGCTTTCTGTCAATGTACAGGAGACCATTAACACTGGAACTGCACGAGTAGACAAATTGGTAAAAGTGAAACTGTAGACTGAACACATAGAAATGCATCTACGTACAGTGCAGCTACGGCCAATGATAAGTATGTAGCATTTAGGTAGATTTCTACATGTATGGAATTAAACGGCAAAGCTGAGCACAAGTATGTTATCTTTTTGTATATGAGTCATGCCAAGTAAGTGAAAACAGGTTTTGGATAAATATCACTTTTCTCTAGCTCAGTAGGATGATGGGTGACAGGTATCACAAGAAAAGGGTTAATTCTGTCAGTTTGATCACTTTGTCTTTTCAAAGTCCTTCATCTGTGTTTCTGTGTGTGTAGTAAATGCAATAAACAGTGTACGGGGAGTGCACAGTATGTGTAGTATCAGAAATGATATCAAAACACATATCAAGACATTATCCACCATCTTGTATATGCAATTTAGCTTGGCTTGAATTGAGCACAGCTGGGAAGCTGTGGGAAAAGAGAATCACACACCGATGGCTTTTAATATCAGAGTTCCTCTGATGCAGAGCATCAAGGAGACTGTTACAATATCATGTCAAGAAATCTTGAATTTGAGTATGAATCCACTGCAGCTACACCATACAACATTGACTACAGAGTGAATGAGAGTGAATGCTGTGACACAGCTAGTGAATTCAAGGCACGAACATTGGATAGACTAGCACGAGAAGTTGAAAATGTGTTGTGTATTTACTTTCGATTGCCATGCAGATCTGAGTGTCCAATACTTGCTCCAAATCTTCTGTAACAGCTCTAGATTTTGATTGCACATGTTGTGACGTACATGCAAAGCATCATAATGAAAAATAAATTCTATGCAATAATATTTGTAATATTGAGATTTTGGACAGGACTGCTATCATTTGATAATTTGAAATCATTTGATAATGAATCAATTCCACAGCAGCAATTCTCAGCATTTGCCACTGTTGCTTGTCCTTGATAATCTCTTTGCCATTTTATTGCTGATCGATCATGATTTCGTCACCCTGGTTGCAACATGGCTACATGGTGGATGTCAAGAGAGGCAATACTATCCCAATTTAAAATAAACTACAATAACTTAACATACATTTTGCCACTTCCCTGATAAATCAACCAGTCAATATATAAAATTCTGGCCTTTAAAGATTGAAGGTGAACTAGACATAGGTCACAATACTGCTACAAACATCATCTGGTGATTAAAAAGTCTGAAACAATGGTACCTACCTTTCAGGTTAAGCAGATCTGTTTTTGTTGTAAAATCATTAATTGCCTGAAAAGAGAGAATATATTTGAACACAAAGAAGTTAGTGGTGTATGGTTACACATTATCTTCATGAAAATTGATATCTCGATGAACAGATCTGATAACATACACAGTTGTGGTATAATCTTCGAGGGCTTATCATCTCTGATTTTGGATATCTTTCATTTTTGTGGGTAATTGCAATGAAGAAAAGATTGTTAGAAATTTGCCAGAGGCACACAGCAATTGGAATCATAATACCACTGAATCATAATACCACTTTGAAATGTTGTCTCCAATACTTGTGCAAGATTTCTTTTTCAATATTGATAAAGTTTATTCTAAGCCTAAGTATATTCCTGTACAGTATAATTCAAAATTGTTTGCTATCAAGAATAAGTACACAATTTTATTTCCAAATCAGCTGAAAATTACGTGAACAATTATGTACAAGCTATGGTATGCTCGACAACAAGGCCTCTTAATAGTCAGAAACGTATTTCTGTCATTAATTGTGACAATCATGAGTTTCTTAAAATACTTGTGATAGGAATACAAAGGTTCTTATAATGTTATGACTACAGAAAAGCAGACATCTAAAATGCTCATGTCAAAAATGGACACTATAAACACACTAAAATTTGTGTACTTTCACTTTCACAGCACATTACTGTTTTGAGCGGTTAGCCTCATTATTTCTGAATTTTTACATTTTTTCTAAACTTTATCACATCAATTATAATTTATATATAGCACTGTCAACCAAAGGCTCACTTTACAGTAAACCTCATACTTGACAACAACTAAAATACGAATAACAAGGCCTGACATGTAATTTGTACATGCAGGACTATCTTTATCTGACAGGTATGGTGAGGTGATTGAGCCGTCATGCATCATGTTTAGAACACTACCATGGAAGGGATAATTGATTTCTGGAAAATGCTTTCCCAGACCCGGACAGAAGAAAATGGCATGACAACCGCCCTAGGGGTAGATGCTGGAAATCCTCATTAATGGGTAAAACTGGAGGGAATGACAAACCTTTCTCAAAGAGAGCTTGAATGTACCGTAAAGATCTACTAATCTTTAGGCTTTACTTCTATAATTGTACCGGATAACACAGTTACCAGTGCAAGTTTGATTACTTTGATCTCTCACAGCAAGACATGAACACTCACATGAAAATGAAGAGTAGAATGCAGTGAAAAATGTTGGGAGCTGGCACGCTGAGTCAATTCAATAATTTTTCACCATCTCATATACATACTGGTATTTTATGGCTTGTTCAGATACAAAATGATTGATGAAAGCACTGAGGCACACAGTGATTTCTTGAGTAAATTAACATTTGAACATGTCACATTTTATTTTCCGACTGTGTGCCTTTTTCATTTTCACTTTTGATCTTTTATATTTAGACAGTGCAGGATCTTGTGCAGAATCAATTTATGGCTAAATATTGCACTACCCCAACAGGTGTCATATATGTACTTCTGACAAATATTACTAGTACACATGGAGTGTTGTACAGTGAAAAGGTAATGTATCATAACCTGACCAACATATCTGGATGAGTTTATGAAACAATGTAATACACGTGCTATACACAGCAAATACAATGCATACGATGAGTATTGATCACAGTGATTTCTATCCTAGTGCAGTCACAGTGCCATAAACTACACATTACTATCAATTTCACAGGAGATGAAGTTGAAAGATGGCCATTTATTATTTATCGGACAGGTATGCCAAAGTCACCTGCAGCTAAATTATAGAAAATTGGGAACTGATTTTATGGTACGCAGGCCCATTCTTATTTCTCTAGTGTATTTTCCTTAATGATTGATCATTACAGGTTTATAGGTTGCATTATGGAATCATTTGTACAAACTGTATCACACTAATGGCATCCAACAAAATTTGCCAAAGGGTAATATTCTTATCGTACCTACAATTTTCTACCATGCACTAAAGATAGCACACAAGTCTTTCTTGATAACAACAATGGTTGTGTATATCCAACAAGATAACACCAAGACTCCTGAAAAACACTTACTCTGGTGGTATGTTTCAATTTTCTGTGAATATACACATGCCCAGGAGACAACAGGACTTCTACAAGAGATACCACAGACTCACTGGAGCCAATGGAATGGATGATAAATAGTTTGCAGAGGAAAGCAATGAATTGCTAGCTGTTTTCTGTGTGCAACACACATACTTTTACTTCATTTTCCATACATTTGGGTGAAAAATATGACTACGCTGCCTGTTACTGAACCTCAACACTTCCTTTGCATTTATGCATGGTAACCATGGTGAAATTATCTATATTTCTCTTTGTGATATGGCATGGCAAAGATAATTTTACCACTGTCTACAAATGATTCAAAAGCAAGCTCTTCTTCTACTATCAAATTATCAATCAATCAAATTGAAAAGAGATTCTGGCATCAGTACAGGCACTGTTGAAGGTATGAAATTTCTCCACCGTGACATACTGTATCTCAGATCTACAGTCCCTTGCAGCAGTTTCAAATCCAAAGCAATCAGTGGATATACCATTCATCAGGCCCACGACACTTGAGGGGAACAGCCCTAAAACATAACCCGAGTAACCATGGAAACAGCAGGGAAGCCATTCTTCACTGAGGGATCTGGGCAAATGCTTGATTCGGTGATTGAATAAAGCGTGCATGTAACAGGACTTTGATGAATAAGCCAAATTAATATGTTAGATTCTGAGCTTGAAAGGTGAACATGATGTGCACCATACAAATGTGAGAAATAATTGGTTGGAAGACATCTTTATATACCGTATTGATATTTCGGGATTAGCGCTACATGTACCTATAAAGAGTTTAGGTGATCTCTTCACATGACCACGATCTCTCCTCCTGACTGGCTTCACTTTCAAGAAAGCTGTTGAATGCTAAAACACTTGTATAATCTTTCAAAGTGAGAAGGTTGATGTCACATTCGTGCAACTAAGCTGCACAGCTGTCACTGTTGCTGTCATAAAATACTGTTCCTGCATACTAATTAGCCAATTAGAATAAATTAGCATAAATGTATACAAGAACGTCATTTGTGAAGAAACACCGCATGTTGCTATTAATGATACTTTCTTTGAAGATCTTAGTTCAGGCACTTGTGCAATTATGTTTGTATCAATTTATAGAATTGTTTTATTTCTTCTTTTAAAGGGTTTTGCTGTGATTTTTGACTAGAATAAGGTCTTTCTGAAATTCGGATTACTGAAACATAGCAAAATAGTCCAAAGATAAATTTACAAGGGGGACATTTTCTCTCATGCTCATAATGAACCACGTCTCTAAAAATGCTCTAGATATCCTTGTAACAAGAACAACTTGTCCTCAAAGGGTTCCAAGAATTGTCCTGAAGATACTGCACAATTTTCAACTTGCCATCTACATCTAATTGCAGGTCTTTCATGAGACAGCCAATCAATGCATGTATTTTGGGATAATCTGAGCTGCTGATCTCAAATATCCATCTCCACAAAAAAATTTAATCTTGCAACAAATTGATGACTATTTTCAATGTACACGTACTGTAGTTGCTATGGATAATGAAAAAGATGCTGGGAGGTATTCTATGGGCATTTGGCATATCCTTGTGAAAGATGGCAATTAAAAATAGTCCCCAGAAAAAGCAGATTAATAATCACAGCAAAACAACATATTTCTGTAGGGGAATTTTATTACTTTGTAGCAAGATTCACAGATTCATCACTCTCTAAAGGAATTGCTAGATCAATGCACTTTACACATTTAGCTGTGTGTTATGTTGACTTGTCGAATGTCATGATATATGAGTATTTGTAGTATGTCTGATTTTGCCAACAAATGAGTCTTACTCATTGTGGCTGTCATTTTAGCATCCAAATGTGCAATAATTGTGACTGACTCGTCAGTAGCCTTTGAGTAGCCTTTACAAAATGATCATCATAAACATTTCAAAATCTTTATTGGCCAGGTGTGTTATTTGATATCAATAACCGTCAAATTGACAACCAAATACAGATAGCCTGAACAGCAATGCAGATAGATCGATTGTTCCTAAAATAATTACTTCTCATTTCTTTTTTTGTTTTGTAATTTTTTAAAAGTTTACTGAAATATTCAGACTTTAGAAAACGAAGAAGTTTTATGATAGAATGCCAAACGATTTAAATTACTCATATTACGAAATGTTAACGAATGAATCTTATCTAATTAGTATAGTGGAATTCTCCTCACATACTTAAATATTTCCGCTGTACAACCTCACACTGGAAAGCCATATACAGTCCATAAAGATTAACAGCACCAAGGTTACACAGGTAGACATCAATTGTTGTAAGTCACTCAGTTTATCAGTGCAGCAAACCTTTTATTAAAGAAGCTTATTCAGCTACTAAACTATCCCCATCAAATTCCTGCAGAAAATTCTTGTACTATAGCTGGTATACAAGATACTGACTTCAAATAGCCAAGGCATTGATATTATATTTGAAATATTAAGGTCTGAAATATTGTAATTTGCACTTGTACCAGTGCATTTACAGGACTTTCTTGCAAAGTACTTAACATCAAAAATTGTAAGGAACAAATTCTGGCCCATTTCACACACACTGGTGTTGACAATTCCATGAAAATTTATGCATGTGAGTTTCAAGTTCTCAAAATCACATTCCCACTGTGAATGTGCAGGTGTTTAAGTTGTCTGAACAAAGTAAACATGGGTGGAGGTTCTTTCATGTACAATATAAGACTCAGGAAAGATGCCAATCTGTAACAATTCTACATATTGCTACATATTCAATCTCACATGCTCATAAGGAAAATGCATTCTAAATAAAATATTAATGATACGTCTATTATTACAGGTTGACTAGAGATACAAAACTGAATGCCCTTGGCAATGTTCAGGAACTAATGAAAAAGATTCATCATGTTTCTTGGCAACAAGGGATGTGAAAAGCAAATTGGTTGCCATAGGCACCAGTACACAGTGAAGTAGATTGGGTTGCCATAGATGTCAGTACAGGTACAAGGCAGCAGTCATGGCAATCTGGTGGCATATACATTATGTTGACCTGAGCTTTCTCAAAGAAAAATAAATTCAAATATAATTACCTGATACACCAATTCTGAAATTGTCAGATTGCTTACCACTGAATGAGTTGTCTTAAGGTTTTTTCTTTTTCTGAACATATATTCGCCCTTCTGAATATTTCAAGAGCTTATCAGCAAAACAGTTACCAGAGTCAATTTGCTGACTGGTCTGGTTCATGCATATATTATGTAAAAACAGCAAAAGCCAGGAATACAGTAAAAGTTTCCAATTTACGGTACAGAAATGATTATACTGCAAATACTCAATGCTGATCAGGTATTTTTCAAAATTTACCAAGTTTGTGTCAATACGGAAGTACTGTACATTTAAAGACACTTCCTTGAAAATTGTTATAATCATGACATTTTTAAACCTTAAGGTGATAAAATGTAGATTTCCATAAACAGATTTCACACTTTAGTGAAACTTCAGCCAGTATATCACAATAGTGTCTCTTTCAAATGCAAGTATACTACACAGTTGATGTCTCTTTCTGGCCAGATGATTGATTTTGAGTTGCAGCCCCACCTGCTGAACATTAATATGATTTTTTTGAGACAGCAATAGATTCTCAATTGCCAGCACATAGCCTAAATTAAAATGGTGTGATATTATATAATGTAAAGTCCACATAGCAATGCTAATGAAAAACGCAGAGTCAATGGTATTGAAGAAGACCGATTTTTGAGTTATTGTACTAATATACTGCTTCATGTTTACCAACCCCCCCTCCCATATAGATTTGTAATATCATGTTTTGTACAAATATAGTGGCAACTGCTGATAATTATAGTTTACACTGCATGCACTGACCACAATATGGAAATTTTATAAGCACATCACTTTGAGCATTAACCGATTTGTTGTTAACTTGAGGCCATATTTTAAGACACCCAATAAAAGGTTCCAACCTTTGAATACCTCGATGCTACACATATGTAGTTGTACAGCCATGGCTGATAATGGCCAACACTCAACAAACACACCTATTCAAATATTTACATTTCCACAGTAGAAAATTAAGTGGGTAGTTTGGAATTACAGAACAGTGATACATACAAAGATGGGGAATCCAAATACACTGATGAGAATGGATGTGGGACCAAGGAACATTTGCATTTTACATTGACACTTTAATTTAGTATTTCAACCACGCGTTGCACCAGTGAATAGCAAATAAGTAATGTGGTAAATGGTAGTATTTATGAAGGCAAGATTGTAGAATACTATTAGTAAGCCCACACAAAGGTGTAGTACAGTTCAACATAATAGAGTTATATCATACAGAGGTTATAGCACAGCTTATTTCAGGTATGCCCCACGTGCCCATACACACTTATTTCATTCTCTGTACAAATTTCATTGTCCCCGCACAGGACAAATCCACATCTGCATTACCATTTTCCTGCTGTGAAAGAAGAAGCTAGAATGACTAATGCTTTGCCAGTTGTAAAATGATGGTACAAGTATAAGCCATTCACCTAACAACCTATTTAAACTCCCTAGAGAATTCAGTGAGTGAAACATCCAGGAGCTGTTGTTCAAAGCACTGATCATCCATACCCTTCCAGCGTAATAATCAGCACTCTTTGTGAATAGGGAAGACTGAACACCTAAACAGATATGGCATTTGTAGGAGTAGATGTATTAATAAATGATGGGATAACTCGGGACAATCTTGATGTAATGCATCAGGAATAATTTTTCCCCGAGTATAAAAATCACGATAAATCAAAGAGTTTATTAAATGAGAAGAAAATTGTTAAGGTACTGGATTATATCACAGATACCATCATAGTGTTGGACATTGGCATACATGTGTGTAGCCACTGAACATGTATCACCCTTATGAAAAGTCCTTTCATGTGCTCCTTAAATAAACATCAGCGCAAACTTACAGGTCGCCATGAAACAATTTATAAAGATTTGATACTGTGAATTTTCAGCAAATGCTGTGGCACTTTCTTTGTTCTCTAAACAGAGTAGATGGGAGAAATTGTCCAGAAGAACCATATGGCAAAGATCACAGCCTGTAGAGTCTATCGGTGATCAATTATGTTAGTTTGAAAAACGTACTGTTGCATCATTCTTGATAGCTTGTTGTTCAACTATCATTTATAAATATGACCAAACATTAAATTCACAAAAAAAATTGTTAAAGATTGATTCAAATACAGCATAGACACCTCACTTTCATTTTCTCACTTATCCTGGTTTATAATCCAATCTGGTGAAGAAGGTATCACATTCTCATTTCTGGTGAAATTTTACATGGGCGATAAAAACCACCGAGGGCAAGCACAGGTGATCCATTCTATCCTGAATACTATGCATATAGCAATCAAATAACACTACAAGGTGAATTGTACTGGAAAATCATTGAAAAGGCACACTGCCCTGTGCACTGACTCTGTGCTCTAATACAACTCAGGCAATTCTGACTGTCAATCTTCCTTTCCACTACTGATTGGAGTACATGCAAATAACACACTGCCACATACATGGTACACTCAATTGCAAGCACATATTTTTTCAAAGATCTGAAAAAGTTTACGACTGCTATCAATTATTTTTTGTATTTATAATAACATTTCTTGGAAGAATTATCACTTCAAAATATCACCAAATGGCGTTATTCTATGGTCTACGATGGGAGAGCCAATGGTAGTCTAAAATGTTAATTGACAAACCACTCACACAGCAGCTCTGGTATAGATATTTTTAAGAGTAATATCTCAGACCTAAAGGGAAGTATCCTTTATGAACACAGTATATGGTTCCAGTATTTCTGTAAACAACCACAGCTTCACAGAAAACTATAGACAACATAGCAGTGCCGCTACATGAATAACGAGCTTGTCTTTCTGGATCTGATTTCGTTACATGAAGCATTATTTTAAAGCATTTGATGGCAGATTTCATACAAAAACATATATAAAAACTTTATTTACAGAAAAGAAATGCTGTTGTGTTAGAGACTGCACATCATTTTAAATGTACCCATGTTTACCCTGTCATAGCTTTGAGTTGGTTGGTAAGAAATTACATCCCACATAAGTAAATTTAACACAAATCAAACTTCATCCATCAGTACCAATTCCTTTGAACAATAAATTTCCATTAGTTTTGAGATTTCTTATACCCAAGTAGTAAACGTGGCAACACAGCAATTTACATGTAACTGAAGCTAAATGAATGGTCCATTCTACTTCTCTACTTTCTGATACAAAATATATTAGAAAATAAGATAGCGCATTGTTTATATCAACACACTCTGTTTGGCACAGTTTTGGTATGAAGTAATACTAGGACCTCTGAGCAATTATTTTTTTTCTATAAAATCTGTCCTGAATATGATGTATTAAGCTGTTATCTAATGATATTTCAAGCAATAAAGTGTTATGGTATTATCTCCTGTGACTAATTTTCATGATACAATCATGGAGAACTGCTTGGTTGTTATTGATATAATCATGTACTTGAAATAACATGAGAGTTTATGACAACTCAAGATGTGATATCCTGGTTTATTTCTCACTTTCTGTTTCAATTCTATGAATGGGTTATTACTCCATTCAAACTGACATGTATTCACATTGTATTCCTATTTTTTGGAAAGATGCCATGACTGGAAACAATTCTTTATTTTTGGTGGACTAATCATAACCATTTTTTAGAGCTGGGAGGAAAATGTTCATTTACTTTTGGTGATATCTTCTGTTTTTGGGCATTATACTGCAAAAGTGGGGGCATTTCTTCTACGATATAAATATGAAAAAGACATCTTGTAGGTGTGCACCGAAAATGAGTAGCTACAAATAAGAAGGAAACAAAATTGATGTAACTATCGATAAATAAACTACATTTTACTGACAAACCATACATGACTACTAGTTGACATTCCACTACACTATTCACCTGGAGAATTAGGTGCTGCTGCAGTATTAACACCCAACATGGGTGATTTTCCTCTTTGTTCACAGTAATTGCATTTTTACATCATTATCAAAATCACTGAAGCAGACGTTATGCATGGAAAGTAGGAACCCTGCACCACACATGGTAATGAGGCGCTGAAACGGAAAAGATGGTCTGGCTGAAAACCATGAGATAGCATGCTGCTAGGAAAAGATTCAAGCACAGTGACAGAACTTGACATCTTTGATTTACAACAGTATGACACTACTGTCAGGATACGTGGAAGTGGATGTATATGCACATAGTATCTGTACCCAAGTACTTTGAATAAAGTGTGAATTTGTTCATACTTTTGTTTGAATAACAAGTGAAAAGAACCTTACACAAATTCACAATGTCCTGTATATGGGACAGATGAATTCACGTGGTATTCACTACATCAATAGACTCTTGTTGATTCATACCATGCAAGATAATATCCTTTGAAAAGTGGGGATCATATTTATTTATTTATTATTTTCAGATGCAGATTGCATTCAGCAAAGGGAAAGTATACAGTACATATACCAGTATCTCTTCACCTGGCATATATTACTGCAGCGTAGCAACCAAAATCAATTTAGCTTTTGATAACACAATGCCAACTCTAAATATATTGATACCAAATTTTGAAGTTTAATTCTTTCTCTGGTAGGAAAAGGAACTTGCACATCCAGGGCTTCATATTACAAGCATATATATTCAGTAATTATTGCAGTCTAGTCAGCTCTCATTAGATGGATCTAGTGAATGATTTATTTCAAAACAGGTGTTTGTAATACAGATTTTCAATACACCCAAGCGGAAATTATTTGAAATACAGGTACCTTTGTGGGAAATTCTTTCCTGTATTTACAGAATCCTGTTTTGCAATGCCGGTATATGACACAGACAATATTTGCTACACTCCATCAAATGAAACTGAGTGATAACAAAGTACACATCATCCTATTACAACGAGCCCTTTCTAGAAATTAAAGCTATTTATCCAGGCTATTTTGTGAAATATTTACTTGAGTGCATGTAACTTGTGAAGTCTGCAAATGCCAACGCAGAAATCGATAAACCAATCTCTCGAAATCATGAGTATCAACTACCTAAGCATTTGACCTATCGTGTTGGTAATAGCAATCATGCAGTTGTTAATGTCAAATTGCTCCTAGCCTCAAGCAAGGAACGCTAAGCATAACATCCAATATTAAAGGCATTGATTTTACCTGCTGATGGTTGACATGCAGGGTTTTCATGATGCTATTTGCTGTGACCTTCTAAAAATATTATTGATGTACATTATTCTTTATATTACATTGAGTGAAAACCTACAAACACATGTAGGTGTGGACATAAAGACTTATTATGACACCAATATGAAACTGTTAAATAATATACATGTAAATTAAGGTAGCATCCGCCTCGAAAGTGAAAGACTTAAACTTTTGCTCAAACTTTCCTCAAAGAATATTTCACCCATTTTCTTTCAAAATCAAGAATAAAAATCAGGGGTTACCGTGCAAATTTTGGCTCTAGGGAAACAAATTACCCAAGATTTACCAATATTTGAAATTCAAAATGTTCGCCATCCCTGAGTTAACTCTATGGAAAGAAAATAAAATTTTCGATTTTCGAAAACTAAAAGGTCTAAAGTTTTCTTATATTACCGGTAAGAGCTTTAAAATGAACTCCCACAAGTGATAGATCAGAAAAGAATTGTAAAGGTTTGGGAGTCAAAATATCTGTCCCCGACGTGCATTCTATCTTAAGGTTTGAAAACTTACATTCTAGTTCCATGAACTGTGAGTTTTGATGAATTTTTTGTTTCAAAGTAGTTTTTTATTCTACTCCAAATATCATGTTTAAATACCCAATGTTCATCTGGTGAAAACAATCAGGCTATTAATTTACATTACACATATCTTAGTTTTCTGTTGAGAAAAAACTTCTACTTCAAACTCTGCAGAAAAACCACAATGACTGTGTGTCATATTCTTCATCAGAAACATGTACAATATTTCAGTTGCCCTGTGTTCTAAAATAAAGGAATTCATGATGACTGTGTAAATGGCACAACTGTTTGTCTTGAGTCTTGTACAGACAGTGGATCAAAGACTTCTGTCTATAGTTCTTATACAAAGTACTTAAAGCTGATGCATGTGCTGCGGGAATACTTCTAAGGCAGCAAAGTCACCAATTATTTCTTTCTTTGTGCGGCAGAAATGTAAGGAGTATGGGTAAGAGTGGCATCTGATCAAGCAATGATTCAGAGAGTCACCTACATCTTCAACAAGAGCAGTCCAGAAGCCGTACCGATTCACAAGCTAAAACTAAAAGATCCTACTTATACGTAATAGGAGACTGAGGAGAAACTCTCCATGAACACATCAAACATGCGGAGCAGAGCCATTTGAATTGTAAGCCTCAAAGCTTTACAATAACATCTACTTCACTGACTCACTGTATGCTGGGCCACTATTGCTTCTTTTTCACAAAATTACTAACATGATGTAAGCTAGCTGTGGGGCTTTCACATTCTCCTCACTGTTTTGCAAAACCAAATTCTGTCTCCAGCAATCTCATTTCAAGATTACACTTGCATACATTGAAAACCTGATAAAAAGCCATCCATTGTGAATGAAGTATTCTGCTTTGACTGAACTCATATCAAAAGGATAAACATGTACAGATAAATATACTTCACATGGCATTTTACAGAATTGATATACAAAAGGTTACCCTATTAAGATGGTCAGAATGCAAACAGACCTTAGCCAGTTCACAGTACCAGTCTTCAAATTGAGAATGAAAGTTGATGTTTTCCTCTACTGTCTGTGTCTGGCTGCAGTTTCAAAATTACCTCAACAAACCCAGATAGTGATGAATGGTTGTACAGATATGTACAATAAAATGTTTTCTTTTTTGCATTGAAGTTTATGTGTGTAATGTACATGTACAGGTGTGTGGGAGGACACTTTCTCAGAATTGTTGGTGATTTGTTGACAATCACATTGATGGGACATATCGCCAGATAGATGGTTAGTGCGTTGTGCTTTGATACAAATGCTGGTTAAAGTTTACAGTTCATTTACAACCCAAGCCATGTGATACAAAAAATCCCTGGTTCACAGGATACTTCCTAATGTATAAACCTCTTGCAATCAATCCAAAGTCTGCAAACCATTCATTGACAGCGGCAAGAGAAAATTTGGTCATTTACTTAGGTACCATTGGAAAGCCTCAATATTTGGAAAGAAAGTTACAGGTATGTTGAAGGTTTTGTTGCTATGAGTAGTAACACCTGCTCTACACTCAATAGAAAACATTCCACACATAAACTATAGTAGCACACCTTCAGATGTAAAATTCCATCTCCTGACTGATCCGCTGTTTGACCAAGAAATGTTTAACAGCAATTCTTGACAGGAAATTGGCAACCGGTAATGAGAACTTTTTACCCTTGAGTTATAAATTGCATTATCAATTTGAAAGTTCCTGGCCATGACTGCTTGAAGTAAAATTGGTCCAGTACACATTGGAGAACAGTCTTCCAGGATATTTTCTCAACTGTAATACTGGCTTTCATCAACTGTGCGCAACATGCTTGAAGCATCTGAGTTGCAGTCTTCTCAGGCACAATCAAACCAATGCAGACCCGAGGTCAGACATACTTCCTGTATTTGGGTTACACTCAAATTAAACAGTACCCTGCAAGCTTTTTTCTATTTCATTTAGAGACATAATTAAATACATAAATACATGCACACACACACACACACACACACACACACACACACACACACACACATACAAACACACACATATACACACACACACACACACATAGTAAGGGAGAGGGAGGAAAAAAGAGAAATGAATACCATGTAGAATGTTGCAAATTCATGAATCATACTGCCTAACTCTGATACAAAAACAAATGCTATCACATTTTTATATAAACTCATCTGAACACATATCAGTAAAGCCAGTACTGCCGTTGAGGTTTGAAAGTCATTTCTGGCAGCCACATTTTCCTAGTGTACCACCATCCAAGCTCAAGCATGGCTAATTTTGAATAGGAAAGAAATGTAATTAAATTCCCTGACCACAGTTTCTAATTTCATCAAGAGTTTCTGTGCAACCGGCCAGACACTTGAATTTTGTTAACACTGCATGGTAAATTGAAATTCTGTATCAAAGTGCAAGCATTAAAAGCACCTTTATACAAAGACTGTTTTAAACATGATCAGCTTCCTTGATGTCCAAAATCTAAGTTCTGATAAATCTAGCAATGCATTGCAAAGCAAGTCATCAGAAAATTATCTGCTTGTACTCCTAACCAGCAAAGTAACATACATAACAGAGAAACTGTGTTCCCATAAGGCTTAAATTTTTGCTTAGCAAATATGTGATACTTACATTAACGACAACAAATGTCATAAATGGGCCACAAGATCATAATAAAATAAAATTATGTCCTAACAAGTTTGATTATTATTATTTTCATAGAAACAATATTAAAGTTGTGTTTTCACATTCAGCCTTCTATACCAGAATAGAATTAAGAGAAAAGGAGGTTTTAATCAATAAACGCTTGTGCATTTCACTGTTGTCTTGAATCCTCCACCTTTTGAACTTTGACCCACAATCACTCTTGTAAAACTGCTGTCGAGGTTATGCATAATAATGGAACAGACCGAACAATGACCATGAAGGTTTATTGTATATGCTACAAAAACGCCAATGCTTTCAAACTCTAAGGATATGCCATGACATTATCTGCACTGATCAACTGATGTCAAAAATGTGCCCTTCTTCAGAATGCAAAGGCCATTTCGTCAAATTTCAAAATTGCATTTCATGGTCTCACTGTACTGCCAGATATTTTAACTAACCATTGACAGTAGTGCAAAATCAAATGGAGTATTTAAGAGTGTGTCAGCAAGGTTAACATTTTCTTTGCTTCAGTAAAAGTTTTCTTGGTCAAATCTGTATATAGGAAACTGTTGGCACCTTCCAAACTAGCTCCTGCCGTACAAGTGGCTTGTTCTGTTTACAGTCCATTGGAAGGATCTACAAAACAACTATGAGTCTGAACCAAATTCAAGCTAACTGCCAAACAGTATTATTGAATATTTAAGCAGCATTGCGAAACAGCATAATGAGATATTAGAAAACCAGAAATTGTCAAACTTGCTGGAACTTTGACATTACCTTTGATATAGCTGCAATAATTGTAGCCCTTGGTTGGTGGGGATTGGGCTTCTGTCGTGCGGCTCGCGCCTTGCCCCAACCAGGGCTACAATTTCTCCCTATACCTGCTAGTGTAAAAGCTGCAGTGCGGATCTACACTGCATGGTCAAGGCACACACGGGGCCGCATTATTAGAGAATCTCGCCTTACCGTGTGCAAATTTCACTATAATCCTGCTCCCGGATAATGTTAGAGCCCTTGTAACTCCTATCGATGGTCAACTTTACTCCTTGCGGCTGAAAAATGACAGTTTAATGACTCAGGCGCGAAGTCAATTCGAAGTGGACCGCCGTCGTTGAACTCTGTACCCAGCCGACTTGTACCATTACATTTTAGGGGTGGCCGACAGGTGTGAGGGACTAATGAAAACGGTGGCACTAGCAGTACA
>LD348537.1:83512-113183 GCA_001465055.1 Ptychodera flava | reverse complement strand
TTCACCACGAACATTGATGTAACAACATACACAAATGGTCAGAGAGAAACTCACAACCCAGCTGGTAGAGCCCATGCATCTGTTGTTTGGGATTTTTATCAAGTGAGCAATTCAAGTGATTTTCTCATGACATTCCAGTCATATGTCTGTTCAATATTCAGCTTATTTTACCATCCTATTTCAGAATGTCGTTGAAACGCATCTACTGTAGAATTTACAGTTTGGTCTGATTCATATACTTCAATCAGCCTGAGCTGTCATGTAATCAACAACCTTTCATCACCAAATGATGATAAATGTGAAAATAAGCTATAATCACACAAACACTCACACACAAAAACTATTGTGGTGTAAGTGCTTTGATGAAATCTTTAAGTTTTTATGACACAGAAACAACAATCCAGTAACCTTGTACACAAGATACATTCAACATGCTGCTCTCTGATCATTGAGATTTACCAACATTCATAGTGGTTTCTTGAACTAAAAAAATAAATGGTTTTTTGTCATGTACATTCCTACACAGAATGGCTGTTCTGTGAGACTGCTGAACCCGCAGACATATTCAAAGCCAATGTGGAAGTTGAATTCAATGTTACAAGAATACTTCAGCAGCTGTGTTGGTGCCAATGTGTAAGTATTTGACCCATATCAATGACATGTTGAGATTCCAGTCATCCTCAGACCTACCATGATAATATTGAAAATTTAGGACTCATATTGATATCCTGGTGCTTCATGTTGCCGTGAACTACTTGAAAAGTACAGTAGCTTTCATTTTAAATCAACTTCAAGGTAACAGTAAGTTGCCTCTACACTTGGTACACACTGCTACATGTACTGGTGCACATATGACAAAAGTATCAAATTTTCATTTTTGCACATATTTTGGGCGTACAAACTCATTTTCTATCTAATGAACCGATGTATACCTTTATGATTGACATTTACATGTATGATCAATTTCTATCTTAGCCGTTCTAAACTTTATTTTATCACATTAGATACCTTACACCGCCTGGTTCACAAGGCTTTGCCCCACACTATGACGACATAGAAGCCTTCGTGTTGCAGTTAGAAGGCAAAAAACACTGGCGACTCTACAATCCAAGATCAGAAGAGGAAACACTACCCAGGTATTCAAGTGGTAAGTCAAATTTTGTGTCAATCCCAAAGGAACAGAAAATACTGATATATTTCATTTTTGTAGCCTGTCCCAATCTCTAACTGGTAAGCACCTTTTTAAGCAGTGGTGATATAGGTGTACTGAGGAAAACACCGTAAGAGGAACATGTTTATGCAATGAACATCACAATTTTGCTCACCTTTAACTTCTGACTAAATTGTAAACCCAATATAGAGATTTCATCACAGTTTTTTTTCAACCAGCCAAGAATTAACTTGATGATATACACAGCACCACACTAATAACTATGGTTTTGGTGCAGTAAATGTGTTCTTTGTTGACATTTTCACAGCTAATTTCAAGGAAGAAGACATTGGTGAACCAATCCTTGATGTGATTCTCGAAGCAGGTGATCTGCTTTACTTTCCCAGAGGAACAATACACCAGGTTAGGGTCAGCTTTTCAAAGTCAAATGGTGGCAAGATATTATGACACTTTAATTCATCAATAAATTTTAGATTTTTGAAGCCCTAGTAACTGTAATGGTATAGATGTTTGTGTAATTTTGATTTTTACATCAAGTGAATTATTGGTCTGCTCACTGAAGTATATTGAAATACCATGTATTCACCTTCATGAAAGAACCTGTTTATGTGTGCCATGCATTGTTATTGTTGACAAGTGAATTTCAGCCCTGACCTTATTTCGCTTGTCAACAGTAACAGTATGTATATCTCACATTGATCATGTGCAGGCTGTGTTGACAAGCTGAATACAAGGTATTTCAACTTGCTTTAGAAAGCATACCTTGAAATTGCAGTTTATAAAACAGAACAAAAAAGTGAAACAATTTACAAAAGTAACACAGTTACTGTGACATAATAAGTCTGACAGACTGACAGTTCAGTAATTTATTTAACACCTGCAATGACCTCTGACCTGAAACAGGCTGATACTGCTGGTGATAGCCACTCCTTACATGTCACAGTGTCTACATGTCAGCTGAATTCCTGGGGAGATCTGATGATGAAGCTGGTTCCAAGGGCACTCCAGGTTGCATTTGAAGAAGACTTGGAATTCAGACGAGCTTTGCCGAGAGATTATCTCAACTACATGGGGGTAGCAAATTCAGATAGTGTGAGTAGATGTCAAAGAATACACTACTTTGGAGATTATGCACAACAGACAGTGACCATAGAAAATGTATTACATTTGCAAATATGATCATGGTCTCAAAGTCAGTGTTTGTGAACAACAACAGTATTTAATATAATGTAGAATAGTATAGTATTGCAATATTGTTCAGAACTATAGACTAAATGTGATGTGAAAAAATTTTCCGAGTAAACTCATATCATAGCAAATTAATTGTTCCATCCATATTTCCTAAAGCACTGTCACTTCATGAATATGGTTGTTGTGTAATTCCCATTCTAGGAACAAATCTGGTAGAACCTATTCTAAAATGTGCATAGTTAAAGTCTCATTCACAAAAAATTAAGTACATCTAGTAATGGTACGTCTGAATACATGGGCTCAAACGTGCAAGTGCTCTGTTGGCTTATTATGGGTGTTTTGTTTTTTCTCAGAGTGACCCCAAGAGGGGAGCATTCCTAAGTAAGGTCGCTCAGCTGATGATGAAGTTAGTCTCCTATGCACCAGTAGATGCAGCTGCTGATCAAATGTCAGTGGGTTTCATACACGACAGTTTGCCACCAGTGATCACAGAAGGTAAGACTGTATCTTTGTGCATGGGCAATTCATACTGATGCGAGTGACATGTAGTTTGATGAATGATGAATGATATTTCTGTTTGAAAAGTTAGAATACCGTGCTCAAACTTCTGATTGACTGAATTGTACAGTCATTTTATGACACTCACATGTAAATTTCAAAAGCCCTCTGGAGTAAATAAAGATCCACTTTCATTGGTACTCCATCACCAACTTTAGGTAATGTCGGTCATTATGATCAGCAAAGCTATCTTACAACTTTTATACAACACCATAATCTTCATTTTTTTTTTAAATGAATTATAACATTTAAACATGAGTATAAATGACGATGTATTTTGCAATATTCCTTTTCACAAAATTCAAGGAAACAAGTGCTAAAAATATTATTGGTTGAAACTTTTTTCAAATGTTGATTTCGACTAATAGGTATCACATTTTGTCATTTAGCTTCATATTATTTCATTTTTGTACATCATTTATTGCAAGACTAGAATTTTCCCATTCCTTCATCAGTAGTGTTTTCACCAGTAATGTCAGCCAGTGATTATCATCATTTACCTTTTAAATTGCAGGAGAAAAATCCAGGTGTGTTTTGGGAAATGGTGCCAGGTGGACAAATGGTAAGGTGACCAATGAAACGCAAGTAGAGGAGACCACAAAAATCAGAATAATCAGACGAGGTGCTGTCAGGTCAGTATAGAAATTTATGGCAAACTGAAGAATACTGGGGTCACAATAAAGAAATTCATTTATCAACATAATCCTAAGGGGTCTACTTCATAAAACTATGGAGGAACCCATAAAAAGCCTAAATTGTTGTCAAAACAAATTTTATGCCCTGTGTTCTTCAAGGGTGCTGAAATTTTTTCAACTTTTGAGCTTAATTTAGATTTCATACAACATTATAGGTGATGCACAGTGTTGCGATATCAATCATAGACATTATTTTATTAATTCGGTGAAAACATTGAATTATAATAGCATTAGCCGTTCCATTCAGCAGATGAATGTTGTAAGTAAATTCAAAATTCTGTGAATGCAGTGATTTGTTCAGGCTTGGCAGTGGTACAGATGTATTGAGGCAACTTGGCTAACTAGAACAGCAAAGAATATACAAAGGTGGAAGCATTGCCATGTCTACATTTGATTTATAATCAGTTTAGACAGCACACTGCTGTGGTTAATCAAAAACACAGAATGGTATATTTTATGTTCTCCTTGTGTGATGCAATGTAAATTTTCCAAGGCTTAGCCATCTGAATATTACACTGTAGTCATACGTGACACAATGGTAGCCATTTCTGTTATAAAAGATGTACAATGTCAGTTAAAACTGACTGTAATTTGTAAATGCAGCAGCCACACATGCATATCAGTAGAATTGTAATACATTTTAAACAAATTCTAGACATAGGTAACGCTATAAAAAACACAGCTACGACCCTTTTCAGAATTAGAGCGCGAAGCCACTGCAGTGAACTGCAATAAAACTGCTTACACTAATTAGTTTCAGCTGTAGCCGTGGCCACTTTGGTGTTGAACAAGGCTACTTGGTAAAGACCAAAAAGTCTGCTTTTACAAAGGCAAAACCAGCTCTGTATGAGGCTCGAGTTGTAAATGAGAGTTTACGATTGGCACCCAGTGTTCAAGATTAAGATACAATGTAACATTACCATGCACTGGTCCGCGTACAAATCTTTTTTATTTCAACTTCCCCAGACAAACTGTCTGCATGGGACATACAATGTTGTCGACTTTGCCAGCTGGCTACAGCTGAAACTAATTAGTGTGAGCAGTTTTATTGCAGTTCACTGCAGTGGCTTCGCGCTCTAATTCTGAAAAGGGTTGTAAATACGGAGCTGAACTCTTCCACATGTTTGACTTTGAGTATCTTGTTTTCCTCATTTTATGTCATATTCTGATTTGAAGTGTAGACACTTGAGGTTGATTTATTTGAAATTAGCATTTGTTGTATCTGTTTCATTTTACCAGGCTAGTCACAGAGGATGACAAAGTGTTGGTTTACTACACATTGGAGAATTCCAGAGTGTACCGTGAGAAAGAACCGCAATTTATTGAGATCTTTGCAGAGGTGAGAAACAGATTACTTTTGTCTACTGAAAGATACATGTTCAAATTTATGTTAATTTATTGCAGAGGTCAGGTGAAGTGAGAGTGAGGTACTGCATGTCAGATATCATGACTTCTATTCAGAGACAAAGGTAGACATGAACGATGGTCATGGCAATTTTGCCATCATTTCTGTGTTGTTTGCATACCATCAACTTAAGTATGACATCAATTCAAAATGACACAATAAATTAATGTGTAGGGGAAGTACAAACTTTAACAATGTGTAGTTTGACCAAGTGATTGTCACTACTGCAAACACCTGGTGGTATTAAATTTGTGAAATCTGAGTCTTAACCTGAAAAAGATTTGAGACATGTCATATTTACCTAGCTGTAGTCACATGCATGCCATGTATATTTCAAGTTGTAAGCATTAACGTAATATTTTTGGTATTCATGTGCTTGCACTAAAATGATATAATCAGCAACTGTTACTAGCAGGAGCTAGACTCAATTATTGTTTCAGTGTTTTCTAATCCCCTCCCAAAATCACAAATCTTTAAGTTCATGAATCTTGACAATGCAATATCTGAGGTTGCTATCAACAGTAAAAAGTGAACTAAATTTATGATAATATTGTGTGTTGTATAAAGAGAATATGTAGGTATTTTAGTCGGCGTAGGGTCAAGCATCAGTGAACAATAAATTTATTTTTGATGATCAATTGTTCCAATTAATTATATTTCTCTGCAAATTTACATCGCTGGAAATTTGATTCAGGCGGCTCCTGCAGTAGAATATCTGCTGAAATCATATCCTAGCTTTGTAAGAGTGGATGATCTGCCCATGGAAGCTATGCCAGACAAAGTAAGTAATCTGTTAAAGTTTGTGGTGTGACTTGACATGTACTGCCAAATCCATCATGCAATGTACAATTCTGTACATGTCACTGGTATTTCACATTTCACACAGAGCCAAAATATACCTTCATTTCAGATTTTAACTGTGTTATCAGAGCTTCATCCCTGTGAAATCTACAGAGAGCGCTCACCACTGCCGACTGGGAAATCACATAGTAATTTCATCACATACAGGACCACATGAGTGGCCCTTCCCAACATCAAGTGCCCATGGATGAGTACAAAAACTCTGCAATGAATATTTAATCCTTTACATAAAAATTCCATCTCTGCTCCCTTCCACAGCAGTGCTTTTTTCCAATCTCTGTTTATCCTTTGCTTGAATGTTACTATTGTTTCCCGAGAGATTTAGTCTCCAAACAATATCATATATTACCTTAGACCTTTGAATGGTATTTCACATTACTGAAAGGTGACTTTTGCTTTCCTCTGCAGCAAGTAGACATTGCACAGGCTTTGTACGAGAGAGGACTGCTGGTCACGGAGGAAACTATGACCCCATTGTCATAGAAACCATTCAATGACACCTCGCAGATTGAGTGGCATTGAACGCAGGTGATAGAAGCCTTCAACATATTTGCTAGGCAGAGAAATGTAGCAGCCAGATAGACGTCTGTGCAATGATAAGTTTAGAGTTAGTACAACAGTTCTCCTCAGTACAATCAAGAGTTTTGTATAGAAATTCTGCTGAAACAAACGCATGCTTTACCAAGCAGGGAGACTTAAAATTTTAACATGTAAAAGGGCATTTTAGTCTTAAAACACAAAAAGTAATCATGTCGATGGGATTTCATGTTTATATCAGTGCTATTGTAGTGGATGATAATTTGTTTATGAGTGACTCAACCCCTGAATCACTCTACTGTAGTTGAAGCGTACAGTATCGCAGTGCATTATGGTACATTCTTACAGAGAGAAATGGGGTCCAGGGTTTTTAAGATAGCAAGCAAATTACAGTACTACAGCTGAAGTGAAATCGCAAAAATTACACTGAAATGAGATTCATCTATGGTTGTTTTTAGATAATTTGATGTTTTTATTGTTAGAAAAATTCTTCATCTCACCAAGTTTTCTACTTTATTGGACTTTTAATCAGGAACTCATCTAATTATTCATTATTGCAATTTTGTGTTTATATTTTCTACCTTTGCAATGCACAAATTTATTTTTCGCTGCAGTAACAGAGTTTTAGTACAGATTATATATTGCATATCTGTTGCTTTTGTTGATCAAGAAAATCTACAGATTTGAGCAGTTGAAGCGAAAGACTTGGAGTCACTGCATTAAAGATATTTCTCCATTTTATGGTAACAATTGTGTTATGTTATCGTTTACTGTGATGTGATAAATGCCCAGAGTCTAGTCCCACAACAGTTTGGTACAGGTTTGTATTGGCAGTGCTATTACCGTGGTCTATGCTGTCAACTGTGCAATCATTGCTGTGGTATATATCTAGTGGCCTGAACAAAGATGGGTAGCAGGGATCTGATAACTTTTTATGCACCATTTAATGCTTCCCCATTATTGGTAAACTGATTATGGAGTTCATTTTTGTGTATTACAGTATGTTATAGCATTGTCAATACCAGTGAATTTTCTGATGTCACACCCTCAGATTATTACGGACAATGTATCCGATTATCCAGCATTGTGATCCCAGATGTTTTCTACATCTACAAATTCACTGCCATTGCCAAAACTATAAAATAATAGCAATAATGTACCCCTCCCGACCCGTAACGGACTCAAGCAAAGTGCTCTTTCGTCCATTATGGGCTGGGAGGGGTACATTGTTGCTTAAATAATCCCCTCCCCACCCTCTATTCCTGTATAGGTGTGCACTGAAACTCTCGCAGACTAACAATGCAATGTTCAACTTGTGAGTAAATGCATCACAAAATACATGGATCATACCCACATGCTCATGAATATCCAACACACATGAACAAGTGTGCAGCAAGGGAGATAATTGCCTATTTCAAGATCATGGTCAGCATATCATGTTAAATGAATCTGTAATTTGATGCAGATTTGTTTTCTAGTTTCTGAATGATTTTTTAATTATTGAAATAAAACATTGATCAAGGTGATGTACACTATTTGAGTCAAAAAATTTACTTGGATCTGAAATGATTCCTCCAGGTCATACTTCTGTGCCATCATTTTTACACAAGTCCTTCATTGTTGATGCCTATTCTGAATGATACAAAAGAAATTTTGTTTTGTATTTTTTAAAAATCTTCGTCCAGCTCTTTGTCCAGAGTTGCTGCTTCTCCTCTCCGTCTTGCCACTGTGTATTCCAGGTATGACAGATACCCATCTCTGTTGAAGTCATCTTGTTTAAGGATTTTGTCAATGGATTCTGTGAAACGTGAAAAGTGGAAAAAGTATTCAGGTGGAATCTTAGAATTTGATAAATGTTTCTGCAATAGAAATAACAAAATAAGTACTGGAATTTAATAGAGATGGACTAAATGTCCAAACTGTGGCAGTCTCCACCATCTCCAACAGTTTGCGTCAAAGTTCAAAGATATAGACAGTTTTAACCAAAATTTTCACGATAACCCATAAAAGAATGACAAAGTTTCTTTTTGACAAAAAACTGTTATTAAGAGAACCACAACAAAATACAATTCAGTTGGTCTGACCTTGAACTGCAGCATTAAACAAAAATGTTTTCAAATATCTGTATCCAGCAGCAGGTGTTATACACAAAATTATATTTATTAGGAAATGAGGCCATACTATAGCAGTCATTAGTATCTCCTCTTAACTGTAAGAAACACTGAATCCAAGCAAAGGATTCCTTTCTTAGCAAAGAGTGCCCTTTGAGCAATAATTTTAGCATTAGACACTATGGCACATTGTGACCCAGACTTTGACCAGGAAACTCCAGATCTTCGCCATAGAGAGGTGTGGTAATGTCACATCGAAGATTTTTACCTATTAATATGAACTACAACAAAGGGTGTGTAATTTTGCATCATTCAAATTCTATTTTCACTTGAAATTTCAAATATTTGCTGGCCTTTACTTTTTTTTTTCTTTTTTTTTTTATAATGCTGGCCTTTACTTTATGAAGTCTATCTGAAGGCGCTCACTACATGCACTATAGAAAATATTTTGATCCTTCCAATTGTAATCGTTGATAAAAATGTGGTGCTATTGTTCTGTCCAAGACTTGAATGATGGCAAATTTTTGATTGTGATTGTTAAAGAATAGCTGCAAACACCTACACCATAGCAGTTGGGAAAGATTTAAAAACGTGGACTTTTTAGGTATACAGAGGATCAAATGTTTTTTTTTGTGTTCATATTTAGCTCGAAGGCTGTCTTTACAGGCGATTGGCCGTGTACAGCATGCAATAATGCTTTCAATGATGGACTACAGGAAAGCGAAAATAAACATGTTTAGAGATTTTCACCCCAAGTGACAATGTTTTGTACAATTGTATGCTTTTGATTTCGTCTTTAAAACATGATGGATCAAGGAGATCTTGTCTTTCCCAGTCCTGCACAAGTACATGGCTATAGGCGTCGACAGCTTTATGATTGAGTAAATAACATGAAATGCGAGATTTACTTGATCGTTCAACAATACTCTTTTCATATTCAGTATTGTGTTGCAGACAAGTGTAAAGTTGCATTCATTTATAAGAAAGGACAGTTCAACTTTCCATTATAAACAGATATGTAAATAAAACAAAAAAGGGCACAACCCCATCATATATAATTGTCGATATGTGCAAACATGGCCTGGCAACAGAGTTGAAATCACTTCATACTGCAAAAAATATTGTGGTTGGTACAATAATTCGTCGACTGTCGTGTCTTGATTATTAAACGAATCTCTGAACAAAACCAGGTTGGAAGAAGAGGAATCGTATCGAGCAAACATTGCGGGAGGTCCGGATCCGTCACAGAGTTCTGATGCGTAAGGTATGAATCATGTCAGTTTTTTCCTCACCTTCTGCCCGTTTGACTTGTATTTCGACTTCTTCCTCCAAACTTATACCGCTGTCTTTATCAAAGGGTACTTCGTGTGTCAGTGCTGCTAAAATTTCAAGCCCGTCAAGTCTGCCATCGTTGTCGGCATCGTGTAATCTATCGCATGATGAAAAAAGCCACAATCGAGAAACAAGAAGCACGTGACTTCACCCACCAAAAGTTAACATACTTTGAATAAAACTGGTGACCTCTGTACTTGAAGATCTGAATGAATAGTCATGAGGTCGATGAGTCTAGACACTATCTATCTGTCTGGTTATCTATCTACATCTATCTATATCTATATATCTATATCTAGCTAGCTAACTAGACATACAACTTCCCAACTATACCCACTCGTTTGTCGGCCTATGTATACGGTGGCAGCGGTAGCTCTGGTCACCCGCCTATCCAAACAGATTTTTGATGAAGTTACCCATTTCTATTGATGGGCTCATAGATCTGTCAAGTTAATATGTCTGCCTTGCAGTGTTAACTTACTTGAAGAAGTGAAATTCGTATTCTTCTTGTGTCATTTCTGATGCATCAATGTCACCTGCAACTTCTTGTAAATGTTCCTGAATATGTCTGAACAGAATCAATAAAAACAAATCAAAGAAAATAAATACTCTAAGCAATAATTAAATTTTGTGCAAAAGGAAAGAGAGAGGGGAGAGTATTTCACGTCGGTCTGTTTCTAAGTGACTATGTATAACTTGAAACTCGCACCGAATATTGAATTATAGCCTATGGACGATGTCAACAAATCTTTTGCAACTGAATGTTAACTGAGAATTGCCTTCATCAAAATTCCAGAAATTGCCAGCAAGTCGGTTCAATGTGGGTAAACACTAAGTATACCAGTTTCTCGTATGGCTTGTAGCAAACAGGCAATTTCTGATTCGGTGCAACAGTTGGTTACTCATGACGTCACAGTTCTAACATTAATTTGTAAAATACTTGTCTGAACGTTTGACTGTGCTTTCGGTATATCACGCTTTTTACAGTATGGCAAAATGTGTACCAGTCTTGATTTTTAATAGCACTAATGTCATGATTGAATATAAAAACCTCTTGTTCAAAAGGATCTGACCACAACCTGTGATAATAAACACAAATGCAAAATGAAGAAAAAAATGTCCAAATTTCTGTTGGTAGCGGTCAATATTGCGCTTGCGATGCTATATTTAGTAACAGACTTACAATGGTGATCAGTGTTATGGTAAGAATCACTTCGGGGACAGACATTCTGACTTTCAATTTTTTGTTAATATTTTGCTGATTAGATGCTTGTGCGGACACGTTTTGAAGCCCGTGGAAATTGAAAATCATTTTCCCCACGGAATAGCGGCCATTTTGAGGTTTTCCCCCACAAATCAATAAATTTTAGATCACTTGTTTTTCCGATACTAATATTTGTGTATTGACCTGATTACGAAAGAGACTGCGTTTAAGTTTTGAGGTCACATTCGTGGCAAGTATAAGCTTATTAATCGACCGTGCATGCTCGCTGACCAGAGCGTTTTTACATCGATAATGCAGTAAGCTGACACCAGCTTGAGGACAAAATATATAAGCAAGAGCAATGACAAACAAGAAAATGTTGTAGGATTGACATTTCATAACCATATGTATGTATTGTTTTAAATATCTAATAAGCGTACCAGGCAATCAAATGAACTATTTTTACGGTTTAATAAGTAAAGGCAAGCATTCATTAAAACACTTATTTACATGTAATGGCGTGCTTGTGAATTATATATTTGCCAACGAAACAAGAATGAGAGGGTACCTAGAAGTGCTATTTTTGATCACACTTTTGAGAGTTTCATCGACTGTAAAATAGAATGCCCGACAGTGCAATATGGCATTTACGTCGATAATATCTGAAGTCTGCACATTTCAGTAAGGATCGATGTACAGCGATATTCTCTCACAAAATTAAATTTCGATAACTCCCGTTGGTTTAGCAGAACTCTGAGCGATTCCTGGTGAGCTCTAGATGTCTATCATTTGGTCAGATACTGACATGCGTACACGGCCAAATTACACAGCGCTGTATCTGAAACAGGTGGCTACTAGATTTAACACAAAACCAAAACAGCAAAGTCATTCCATGGTCTATTTCTACCGGTGAATTAATCACAGATCGAAATATGTGACGCTATCAGGCTCTGCGCTATAGTTAAGTTCAGTTTAGGAATGGATATCTATTCGCTTATTTATATCGAGTTGTAACAGTTATGTACAAGATATTGAAGAAACCTTTTTGCTGTGTTTGATCTTTAACACTTTACACATTACAGTACACGGACAGTTATGGTACAAATATCCTGTTATGAAAAGCTTTCGGCATCTAATTCGAAGGAAGTCTTTCGTACTAATTTTCTTTATCTCAAAACTATATTGAATTTCCGTCTTCAATTTGACCTAAACCAACCGTTTACCTTTGCCGTCTGTCGTACAATTACGTATTTTCATAGTGAAGCATGTAAACCATACATCCAGGAAAAATACAGTACAGTCATCAGCGTACATACAACAGCAATATTTCACCTACTCTTTGTCTCCGACAAATTGTGGATCGTGAAACTTGTTGCTTCCATCTAACGAAAATCCGTGATCTGCATGGGAATAGGATGGTGGCAATAGGCAGGCGACGACAACTACGAAGAAAGCAAACACTATTCCCCTGTATACCATATTGAAACAGACCAATACACCAAGAAATCCAGTCTGAGGGGTAAGGTGGAAGTGGAATTCTATACGCTTGTCACTGCTGACACGATTCGAGATATATAGATGACCGGTTACCGTTATGCGATGCGCTCCACAGAGGAGCAAATTTGGTTCCTGCACACTGCACCCCACAATTTTGCCCAAGTGCGCTGTCAGAGAGCTCACGCAATGTGGCTTGCACGTATGAATGAACGTATAAATTTGGTAACCTTATGAATAAAATGAGTGTACGTGTATGTATATCATGGTTGTCCAATACAAAGTGCCAGCGTTTATTTCTCATGAATATGGAAATAATTCAAAATTTTACCATTTACCGTCAGAAAGGTGAAAACTGTATAGGTGATTTTGATTCCTGTTTGTGACTGCCTGTAATGTTTAGATCCGTTGTATTTCCCAGAGAGCAAAAAGTGATGACGCCAAGAAGAAACAGCGCGGCGAACAAAGACCCAGGAAAGCAGACGAATTTCATGAGGACCTACGGCTTCTGGCCGCAGATGTTGAGCCATGCGTCAGGAATAGATCCGTAACCTATACTAAACGAGAAGTGACAGCAGCGACCAAGTAAAGATAATCAAGTTTGCAAGCACGGATTGTCCCATCGATACATACAAAGGATCACTACAAGCATCATGTGGAAAGATGAAAAGCACCTTCTTGAGGGTCGTATATTTTTCACCGTTTTATTACAAAAATCTGCAATGATTCAATGTTCCTGGACGAATACGAAGGAGATGAGGCAGTCGACAGTCCCCCTATAGTCTGTATGTATTTTTGTCACCGGTCGTGTGGTTCTATTCTAAGCCCGGCGTCCTACTTGGCGTTTTCCAACTGGTCGAGTGCTGAGGACAGAAGGTTCTGGCTGTGTCGTCCCTCCGAATACCACGCCGCTTATAGCGACTTCGAAAGGCAAAAAAAACCCGGTATTGTTGACAGTCCAGAAGGCGATTTGAAACACGTAATCCTGATATTTTTTTATAAGCATCAATCATCACACGAAAAAGATTAAGTCATCTCAATGATTAACATACGAACACGATTGAAACTAATTTTGGAGAATTGGATGGTGAAATAATGTCGGTTTAATCTGCAAATGTAAGCTCATCTGCTTTTCTTTTAAAGTTGTACACTTGTTTTTACGAGTAATTTGTAATATTGCAACATTCACTTATGGGCACCGAACACTTTTGAGAAATTGGAAAATATGAAGATCCAATTATCCCAAATTAGTTCCAATCGTGTTTTAGGCAATTAGTAAGGCAATAAATGAAACATAATCAAATGTACGTGTATTCTGAATGGCAAAACTTATCAACAAGAAGCCAAGTTACGATAGTGGCTATCGGGTTCCATTGAAGCACAATAACAGCAATCATATCAACTGATACATGTTGTGAAACATTGCACCTGTCATGTTATGGGGGAAAAAAAACCATTGCGAGATGACATTAACAAATCATTTTATTTCTGATAACAAATAATTAATGTCATTCACAAATGAACGAAAATTTTGACAAACATTTATTCTTGTACGACCTTTATGATAATTAAAGTAACCACAAAGAAGATCAATGGAGTGACAACTCTCGTCGTGTTTACAAAGGCGAAATTGTATAAGGTAAGGAGCTGGTGTGATATTTTCAATAATTCAGTCATCACTAATCATTATCATAACTGAATCTGTTCGGGAAATAAACGGCTTGTCAGCTCCTGCTAGACACAGCGACTGCTTCCACAGTTCATAGATAACCAGTAGAAAAGTTTATCCTAGACAAGCAGTGTTCCAATAACACGATTGGAACTGAGTTGGGATAATTGGATGGTGAAGTAATGTCTTTAAAATCTGCTAATGTAAGCTAATCTGCTTTTCTTTTAAAGTTACACACTTGTTTTATAAGTAATTTGTAATAATGAGACATTCGGCTATCGGGCACCTAAGATTTTTGAGAAATTTGAAAAAATATGAAGATCCGAATATCCCAAAATAGTCCCAATCGTGTTCAATTTCAAACTCTTTCTGCAGCCTCTTCGTCTTCCCAGTAGACACCATAGACACAGATTTTTCAACAGTGCTTGATGTCATGGTAATACATTCTTACAAACCTTACAGCAATACGTAAAATCTTCTAAGGAAAATTACCTCAAAACATGAAAGAGACGCTTTTATCGAAACTTGTCACAACTTTCACAGAACAGTATACAAAAATATATGAATGAATTTTCTTGCGCACTCTCAGTCACATAAAACAGCATTCATATTCTAAACGAACCCTACACATAATAGACCAGCCAGGATGATGACCGTGCTAAACTCTGGATCGATGCCCTTCAAAATCCGCCACATTGATTAATTTGCAGTCTCTTTGATGAATCACACGCGATTCAATTTAGGGTGCAATAGACTGCAATGTCATAGGAGTAAAACCGTGTGTTGCACCTCACGTACACATCAGGGATAGCATTCGCGGTAATTTAGTAACGTGTTCTCGATTATTTTTGCAGGAATCCTCAGTTGTGAAATTTTAGAAAAACGTTAACCAAATGGAAGCAGGGTTTCTCTGTCTATAGTCATCTACACCGAACGAACAAACGAGTCAGGGCATACGATGCAATTTATATAAATCTAAGTCTAAATAATAAAGCAAACTACATTCAAATATTCACGAAGGAAATGGAAAATGAACTGTTTTACAATCTAATTGACAACACTTCCCTACTCTAACGTCCACAAAATACCTGGTTTTCAAACAATTAAAAAATAACTTATATCTCGAATGGCAGTTAAATTATTATCTGTGTTTCTCAGTGAAGATGTCTGCTAATACCAGTATTTGGTGATGAAAATCCTGTAGGTTACGTCATTTTACGGCCACGCTACGGAGCTCCATCTAAATTGTATGCAAGGACACGGACTGCTTCAAGTTGCAATGGCAATGCAAGCGCTAACGATAATTCATCATAGTCGATACTTTGGACGAATACGGGGCATGCATCTGAATAAAAATAAATCGACTCACGTAAAACTGTGCGTGGAAGAACATTAAAAACACCGGAATATGTACCACGTGTATTTTGTGTTATGCAATATCCCGAGTTTCCAATTATATCAAATAAATTACTACACTTGAAATCTAATCACTCATTTCCTGCTTTTTCTTTTCAAATGACATTTTCATCGAAAATCGGTAAACTACTATTGCTGTTTGAGATGTCCAGATATCGAGTGACCTCTACAGCAAGATTACGAATTAGTGAGCTATGGATGCCATCATCTGTCTCGCTGGAAAATTTGAAAATCGGAGAGCGGACGAGATCATCTGGAAAGACTGCACTATTCGTAGACGAGCGCTCTCAGGAGGAAAACCGCCGATGTGGAGAAGCAGTGCGCATCCAGTTGCAAGATTTGATTGGTCGGAGCACCACCAAATACTGAACGGAAGATTTGACAGGTGGTGCGCCATAGCAATTGTTTGAAAATACACGTTTAGATTGGGCGAAGTATTGGAGCCTGCAAATTGGGAAGAAAAGTCACAATATACGCTCAATACCGTTGACGAAAATCAGGGGAAATCTGTATCTTATCCTTATTCATTCATTTTATGTGGAATTGAGTATTTCAGGGAGAGCATTTGATCAGATCTAGAAGCAGTTGACTACCGATGTTGTGACTGCCTTGATATGGGGACAGAGTAACCGTGTGTGAATACAGTAAAAATACGTAAAAACAAGAAACAGCTAAACGTGAATTGGTTTGCTCGATGATCGAACATGGAAATAGGTGGATAAGGGTCACTTTGTGCTCTATTACTGTGTGCATAGTTTGTGACACACACTTCTCAGAGATCACCCGACGACTGCTGTCGGGTAGCCGCGGCTCTCTCATCTCGTCTCCTGGCAACAACATACTCAAGGTAAGTCAAATATCCGTCATTGTTGAAATCGTCTTCTTCCAGCACTTTGTCGATGATTTCTGAAATAAATAAATAAATCATAAATAAATATGATTCGCGTCTAGTCTACGATGTGTTAGATAGTTGCATACCAGGATATAGGCCAGGTTACATGGTAGTCTTGGGGTACTACCACGTGGTTATTCAATTGGAAGACTATTGTTGAATATATGATACCTAATGAAGGTATCAACAAGTTTTTACAAGTCACTGCGGATCATTGATTATTACGTTTTCAATATCGCTTTTCTGTTATGTCTGTGTAGTTGCAAACATACGTTAGTATTTTTAAAATGTTGACAATGATGATGGCCAGGATATGATGACGATGATGTGTTGATGACGGCGAAAGCGATTTTAGTTATGATGAAGATGACAATTATGATGCTATCAACACCAAGAAAAAACAATAATAATGCATAGAAAATGCTTTTCTACCTGAATAATACCCGATTCTACTCTGGATTTCTTCAGACAGTTTGTCATCCATTGAAAGGTCATGTTCCATCATGTGTGTTAGCGCCGCCAACATTTCCAAGCCGTCTAGTTTTGTGTTGTTATCGAAGTCGTGCATTCTAGAGAATGGAAAAAAAATAATGATATACGATTTTGTTTTAGTTGAGGTAGACAGCTCAGTTATATTTTCTGGATCGTCTACATTAGTAAGGAGTAACTTTTAGAGGTCTTTCTTAACCCGGCCTTGATGAAAATAAATATTTGAAAAAGCTATAAAGTCCGAGGGCGATCTTCGACAATTGAAGACGTGTACATGTAGTCCTTGCGGGTCAGAGGGGATATGAAAAATTATATATCATAAGCCACATATATTTAATAAAGAGTAAAAAAACCAAAACTACTGTCAGAAAATTCTTTCAAAATCCAACAAACTGAAATATCTGAGTGAGTCTCACCATAATTACGCTAACACGAGTCGGGCAAATAAAATATTTGACGCATGGCGAAAGGAGCAGGGTATGTGAAAATATTCGCGTTCTGTGAAAGAAAATCGTATCGAAATCTCCCCTGCGGTGGTGCTCGTGAAATACGAGGTGTTTGTGAGCTCGAAACCACGGCCCATCCACAAAAATCAGTCCAAAATCCTAAACTGGCCTGGCATCCCATTTCATATGGAAAATAAAAATTTTCAATTCTAAAATTTAACAAACAACTCGGGACTGGTCTTAATTGCTTGGTTTTGAATCGGAAGTTTTGAATGGATTTTCCTAGAGAATTGAAACCTGCATCAGCCTGTTGTCATAGCAGCAAATTGATGAATGGGAACCTGAACAGGGCTACACTTTACGGTCATTGCTATGGATTGTAGAACAACAATACTGTAGTTGTCTGCTGACGTTTTTGAATATTGCTGACGTCATAAGATGCGAAATTTCACGGAAACATCCGTCCTGAATGTACTTCTCCGTATGCTCAAAATGACGGGAAGTTTCTTTCTCCCCAAAGAAAATTGCGACATAATTTTCCACAATGAAGCAAAGACCCAGTGTAGACCCGGGGAAACAATCTTTGTCCGTGGCACACGTAAATTATAAAGGTTTAGGAAAGGTCTTGTTTCTTTTTATTGGCGAAGAGAGGTCGATTACTGCTTTTGAATTCGCCACACACTTAGATTATGAGCAATTCGCAAAACAAATCATGGCTACCTGTCTTCCAGTCTACTCACTTGAAGTAATGAAACTCCAGTTCTTCATCTGTCATTTCGTTTTCGTCAATCTCTCCGGCAACATCTTTCAAGTGTTCCTTGACATGCCTGGAATGAGAATTACCTTAAAGTTCATTATCAAAGCAAATGACATAGCATATTACTTCACTAGAAGTAACAGAGATACGACAATGATCAAATGATACATTTGGTTGGAAATTGGAATTTCTCACTCTCTCAAAGAAAATGGCGGGGTCCTAATATTTCCCTGGCTACTCAATGTAAAGTATTTATCAGGTGTATCCGAGCAAAGGGTACTTAAATCACGTGATTTCAAAATATTCATTTGCCTCGACAGGAGCAGAGGGTGGCTCTCTGAAGGGCAAGCAACCAGTCGAAACGACGTTAAATATTAACAGCAACCTGAAGACTACTATTACCTCATCCTGACAAATGAATGATACAGAAAAGGTCACAGATGTTCGACTCCCATGAGATCGCATCACGCTGAGACCTGCCAACGTTGATATTAATGTGGCTCAGCATGACGAATGGACTTTAGTCTGTGTCGGAAAATTCACGTGTACTGATGCGATTCGTCTGCGGGCTACCTAGTTACGGAGATTGGACATATTGGAAGGTAGTTTAGCCGATGATACAGAAGAAGGTCATACGCGACTTTTTTTCCTCCGACAATTAATGGAAGATGACGTGGCCTTTAAATATCTCATTTGACATATATTATCGATCATATCTTTCCTTTCAAAAAGAAGACACGTCAAATGTATGTCAATAAGGGACTGATTGATACTAAGACGAGCTCTTCGAGTCCTTGAAGACAGGAAATTGAAATGACGTCACAAATGGTCATCTTTTTTGTCTTTGGGAAGGTCTTTTGTCAGTTAAAGAACAATATTTTGACGCTCATTAATTTGCAACGCGTTACTTTATGTTACAGCCCCCTCAGAATGGAGAGCTAAACTGTGATAAATCACTCGATCGTATAGGTTAATATGACGGCAGTGGCTACTGTGTTAATTTAGTGTATCCGCGACGCTTTGTTGGCCTATTGCTATCAAACAGACACGAAATTATCAAATTTAAAAATTTTCCAGGGGGGGGGGGTCATCGTTCGAATGACATTCATACTTTGTAAGAAAGGGCTTTGTCACATGGCACCGACTCATGTGAAAAAGCCATGAAAATTAGTTTTATTTTTATGAAATTACATAACAGAAAAGATTTAAATGGTATTTTTTTCACGGCAGACAACCTTGTCAGTGTTTTAGTGATTTACTGTAGGTAAACACTTCCGTACACATGATGATATTCACCGTATCTAACAGTGCATTACCCGCTTCGTAGAACCCTGTATAAACATACACTCGTTCCACACTTTATCGATTTCTCCGCGGGAAAAAAAATATCCTTGAGTGAGCGAGATGAATAATCAGCAACGTGTTTACCTGCGGTTTTCGATCGTTTAAATCGTTCAACCTCTTTAGCTGCCAATCAGCGCTGCGCATTCAGTGATATTAAAATGTCCCTCTAATTTCCTTATTATATTAGGAAAATCCATCTGACCTCACACAACACATAAGGAATATACACGTATATGCAGTGCCATGCACACCAGCCATTCTTACGACCTTCTTATCGCGTCACATTTGTTGTTCGATTTACATGCTTGGTCAGTTTTACGGCTTAGACAGTGGCTAGCATACACATAGTGTACTGGCTAGACATGATCACAGTGGATAGAGGGACTGTGACATGATCTGTAGAATTAAATGACCGAGGTGTCTCTGCAATACGATACACTTTATGACAATTACGACACAAGAAAAAGATGAGTAGTTGTCAGTAATGTAATTTTGCTGCGCATGTGGGCAGATAAAAACTTCAGTATGGCCGGATTTCCTCGCGTGAATGAAGGGAAACTCAGTCGAACAAATTAATGACGAAAACGTGCCTTTTACAATGATTTATAGCTATTGTTACAACTGTTCTCAATTTTAATGAGCGGTGAAACGACTGACGTTGCTGACATGAACGTGACCTATTGTTGCCCGTCTCATCTCACAAAATCTTCGTATAGTTGTGCATGGCAAACGAGAACGCGTTCGTGCAGATAAAGGAATATATTTATATATACTCACATCGGTCTGTGCCACGGTGTGTGTGTGTGTATGTGTGTGTGTGTGTGTTTGAACATTTGCTGCCATCTATTGATGCGGATAGATATCTTATGAGGAAGGAAGGAAAACTGCCACACTGACGGATGGATGGATGGATAAAATGCTTTGGTGCTATTCAAAGCCTGCTCATGGATTTAAATTTTCAAAACATTTCAAGTCTCCCCCGTATTCGAATTACTTACTCTTTGTCTCTGACAACGTTTGGATCGTGGAATTTGTTGCTGGCATCTCCTCCGTGTTGGCCTCCGCCTCCGTGTGCAACATGGCCGTCTGCCGTCGATCCGCATTGAACGATAACGATGAAGGCCAGGAAACCCAAGAACGAGTAGTACTTCATGTTTGACAGTGACGGCTGCGTTGTGCGGGCAGCTGGCTTCGCTGAGCAAGATGTCAGTTGACAGGGGAAAATCAGATATGACAAGCTTGATTGTCCACAATTTGGGACGACAGAGCCGTAAAATTTACCTCCTCAATCAAGAAAGATCATTAGCAAGAAATTGATGCCCGCTGTTCCGGTATCGAGCTCGAACGTACCATATGCACGCTAAGATTATCAAATACACACACAGCAGCTGATTATTGCGGACGCATGTACTCAGGTGTATGATTTATGTTAATATCAATGCGACTGCGCGGTCGTATCGACCATCTCAAGAACGCAGGAGGGGGAGTAATTCGAACCGCGCAAGCGTTTGCTTCCCTTCTCGTCAAGTCGTGATGTCAGGAGCTTTGAGGAAGGTTGGTACTGAAGAATGAATTAGGTCTTGTTTTCAGGATGGGACACTCTCATTGGACCGCCAGATAGTGAATTTAAAATTCGGCGGAATCAAAAACAAAAGATTGGAAAAGCAGTTGTGTTACGACTTGCCGACCTTTCAGTGTCTTGCATTTCAATCTATCTTTATTTTGAATGGCCCGAGTTGGGTGAATTTTGAAATTTTAAAGTCTTATGAAACTGCTTGTAATTTCCGGACTTTCATATTGCTGTAATATTTGGTGATTTTTTCACTAAATTTGTTTTCGTTCTGCTCTTTCTTCTACTTCCGAAAGTATGTCGAAACACCTTCTGTTTAGTTTGTCAATAAAGTGTCTACACAAATAGAATAAACTGCAATTGTTTAATTTTGAATTTTAATCCAGACCAGAATTCACTCGTCAACAACAACAATGCAGTCTACACGTATACAGGCTGAATTGACACGCTGAATAGTACGTATCTCAATATGCTTTGCTGCAGTTGTCATGAGGAAAAAAAGGTGAAAAAATCATCAAAAGTGAAAACTACTGGCCTATTTGATGTTTTTATTTAATGGGCGGAAATTTCAGTTTTGGCAAACTTTACAGAAAAGATAATTGCACACGGAAGGCTGAACGCCTTTCAAAGTGGTTTTGCCTTCATAAAAACATCCCATTTTCAAGGACAATGGCCATTAACGCAGTAGCCTACGAGCCTGTATAAATTATGTAAATTAACTGAAATCAACATTAAAAGCTGATTTTTTCGCTCCTCCGACTGAAGCATTTCACATGAATAAAAAGAAGACATTCATGAGAAGCTGTCAATAATCGGACTTCATGAAATCTATGACTGACATCCCACATTTTTGTCAAAGTATTCGTCTGTGAAATCTGAATTATTATGCGGAAGCAGCTGATAAAATCTAGTGCAAACATTTGGGTTAATCTTTGTGAAATTGAATACTTTATTCCATTATCTGAAATATGACAACTCTTCAAATTCAGCGCATTAATCATATTTGAGGAGGCGTGTCTACCTCATCGACATCTCGTTTCCAGGCCAACCAAGTATTACATAACCCAATAACTTTCTCAGTCGGTGTCAGCACAAAGCACTTTTCAGTTGTTACCATGACGACTGACCAACTATTCCTTTCTGTGTCATGGCAGGAGGAGAGTCAGGTCTCGTCGCGGTCATCAGATAACGGTAATCTTCGGCGGTTCCACAACAAGCATCGGATCATCGGGAACGACGGCGCATGTCACTCCGTTGTAACTGGAGTCTTCGATGAATTTTATCGTAGCTTCCACAACATTGGCAATCCTAATGGAAGAACAAACGTTAGTGGTAACTTCACAAAACTATGGTGACTACACGTCACGTCGGTAAAAGTGCACGACAAACAAATAATGAGGTTAAACTAGTCAGAGTATATTGTTGTGACTAAATTCACTCGATTAAAGGAGTCTGTGACCATTGAAGATGAGTTGTCTGGGATCATTCCTGAATCATGCCACGTAAGATATAAATGATGAATTGAATGGATCCTTGAAGCATACTTTGTATTAGCTCATCACCATAAAAGGGAACTGCAGACTCCTTGTGTCAGGAAATGCATTCTTGTATCCACACAATCTCACACGCGCCATTCAACTGAAGTCACAAGAGGGTCGAGACCTTTCACTGTCTAGTCGAAATTTGGCTATCTATTGTTGAGACCTTCAAGCCTGAGAAACGATGTCAAGCCAAACGCAACGATTTATCAGACCGGTAAGCTACAACAGTAAAGGAGCTGAGAAGAACCTAAACTTCACTGGAAACAATCAGAAGTCAGCGGTTATAATAGTAGTGATCAAAGAACGATGGAATCAAGACTGCTGATAGATATACACATTGCCAAATCTCATCCCATAGCAAATATTGCAAAGACTACGTCAAAAGCCGCAGATTGTAACTGCCGCATAGGAAAAGGATGGGTCACACAAAGGAATGAAAAACCACCAAATGCAACTGCAGAGGCACGCAATCGCTCGTTGCAGCTCGTGTGAATTCTTCGTACTGAACATTTTGTGTGTATATAGATTTTACATTGTCTTTCGTCATCATCTGTACAATTTCTTAGCAGATAGTCTGATAACACTTCTACATTTTCTCATGCTACATAGTTCTCCTGTCAGAACTCAGTGAAGACTTTCCTCCGATCACGGAACCGGACCGTGCTTCCATGAGACAGAATCGTCCTCCACAGAGAACTTTCACTAGAAATCATTCCGACATCACTCTACGTCTTTTTTCCTTTGTTTGCTAATGAAATAATTTTGATTTGGTGTAACTTGTCAGTTCATACGTAATAATAAATAAATATATTATACTTCGCGGTACATAGCTATTGTTTATTCTCAGCATAGATGATAGAGACATCTTCCGTACCCTACACTCAATCGGGGCCTATTAAGAGTTACAGGTGTAAAATGCGGTCATCGTTTGTTATGATGCACTTTATTCATGTTTGCAATTTGCAAACGATTTTCTAGGTCTCAAACCCTGCTGTTTACACCACCACCATTCTCCTTCGTCACTTACGGTACCCTTCTGGCTAAACCCTTTCGCTCTGCGTACAGTTCTTTGTAGCGGCAACCTTTCTCCTCGATGTCGATAATCATCTGCGTATCGACAACGCCGGGACACACAGCATTCACACGGACGCCATTTTCTTTCAGCAATGGTTCCTCCTACATCAGAAACAAAGACAGTCGTTCAACACTTACAACTGCGTAATTGTCGAATTTTAAGATGGAAAAGGGGCTAGATGTGTGTCCCACGCGAAGGCCGCATTAATTAATTGGCATACAACACGATGTAAATGTATATCCAAGGGTCTCGACGAAAGAAGTCATCAAATAGCTCATTATAGTCCTATTATTTGGTCAATTGCCCGGATATTAACCATAAACATATTTATCAGAGGGTTGGGTATATGCAAACTATGGTAGAAAAGTTCTTCTGGACCATTAAGGTAGATTCTGAGGAAAGTGTTCGACTGGCTGAGAAACAAGAGCGTCGATGAACTGGAATTCGTATGTTTTGGAATGTAACATAAATTACAGGCTGGTGTTTTTGTCTCAGTTCAGTGAGGTCGTTTTGTATATACAAGTACCATCAACTAGATTAGTTCAATATTAACAGTTACGATAAATGATCAAGCAATCAGAAGGCGGGGCGTTGTAAAATCTTACCGCTGAGCTCCTAGTAAAACCAACGATTCCGTGTTTGGTGGCGGCATATGTTGGCACGATACGATTCGGTAGAAAACCTGGAATGGAAATAACACTGATTAAATCACAGAAATTCTTTCCCGTGGGTTTACGATCTTACAATCATGACAACCGTTGCCTTGGCCATAACAAGCTATACGATAAAGGAAAATTTGTAAACACTACTTCCGAATGAGACAGTAACACTGATGACCCTAAATTGGTCTCTACCGGACAGTAAACGGCGAATAACAATTCTGCTGAGGTTTAATCAGTGGAAGGTTCATATTGATCGTGACTTTAGATCACTCAGATCGGAACATTTTCATTAGGAAAGACACAAGCAAGCATTACAAACCATTCACTGAAGCTATATTGACGACAGCGCCACCACTACCACCATTTTGCGTCCCCATGTGTTGCACTGCCAGGTACGTCCCTCGGATGACACCTTTCTGCCAATGAAACAACCACATCTTTACATTAACAGAGGCTTTGATGACGGTTCCGTTTGCCACAGTGTTTTGATACGTTTTAGGTCTCACAGCTGTGATAGTTCACACGGACAGTGAGGTGGAACCGAAATATTTCAATTCATTTTCTTCCAAAAAGCTGACATTTGCAACACAGGTACCGTAACTTACGACGCCATGAACACAGCAGGTTATACAACAGAGTACAATCTCAAAGGAGCAAGGATTCATTAATTGCGAGATCTTTGACAATAGCTAAACTTCCCAAACAGGCATGAAGTGACACTAGTTTTACGACACAAAATTGATAGCTTCCTCAATCACTTAGCCTCTCAATTATGAAATAGTTTTCTTAACAGTTTCTGATACAACACGAATGGAACTAATTTGGGATAATCTGATTTTCATATTTTTAAATTTTATCAAATGTGTTAGGTGTCCTATAGCTGAATGTTGAAATATTGCAAATTACTCCTTAAAACAGGTGTGTAATGTTAAAAGAAAAGCAGATAAGATTACATTTGAACATTAAATCGACTTTACTTCACCATCCAATTATCCCAAATTAGTTCAAATCGTGTTATACTTAATTTGTTAATCACGGACTTTATTATTCAGGCCATAACAAATGCACCTCCTTATGCGTTCTAGCAATGGCTCGATATTTACGTGATGTTTTGCTTTCATTCCGCCATCGATGTAGGGACTGTGGTATACGTTTCGGTTTTACACAAGAAAGTGCCTCGGGGGTGTATACATTCGGACTCTCAAAATTTTACAATATCCCTTTGGTCTACAATTAACTTGTGGGGACTCATTATGAAGTTTATGGGATAAAATATCTCATGGCTCAGTTTTTGTGACATCGAAAATTCGAAGTTCAAAATAGAGTTAATGCAGTGATGGCGGCCATTTTGAATTTCAAATGTCGGTATATATCGGGTAATTTGTTTTTTTTACAAAATTTTGCACGGTAACTCTGACTTTGATCTTGAGTTTCCAAGAGGACGAGGTTTCAAGTTCTAAGCGGGACATTTGAGCAAAAGTGCAAATTTTTCAATTTCGAGGCGTGTACTACCTTTATGTCACTAAAATGCATGGGACAAAATAATGTCACTACCGTTATATTCAATATGTACTCACTAAAATGCATGGGACCAAATAATGTCAAACTTTTCAAACAAACTGAGTCATTTGAACAGCATAATTCAGTTGATATAAATGCAAACACAATGTAAGGAAAGATCATTTGTGTGAACTGTTGGCCATCAGTATCAATCTGAGCACCAAATTTGAAAAAAAAAATCTTATTTTCCCATTGAATGGCAAAAAGGCTAAACCGATCCCATGAAGCGCAAATCGCATCATTCAGAAAAACATTTTCCTTTCTGACTCACCAAATTGACGTCTACCATGTGATCCCAGTTGATTTCATCAGTAATGGCAGCGTTGTTGCAGACGATATTAAGCCCATTAAAATGAGACTTTATTTTCTCAAAGGCACCTGAAATGAATGATTCGCAAACACAGATTTGTTCATGAGGCCGTGGCAAGACAACAAGATAAGTGTTGGTCCATTTACTGTGATATTACATGATATTGGGAATGTTGGGCTATTTCTTTAATTTTTTCCAGCCATTCTTCAGTATGACATACAGTCCCAGTTTCTTTTGCGAAAACAATCCTTTTCTGTTGTCAGGCTTGCTTGTGCTGCTGTTTGTGTGTGTACATAAATATCATGAAACAATATTTATACCACTAAGCACTGTATGATATATATAAGCTTAAAATATATACTGCACATACTAACAAATACCCACATATAGGTAACATATAATAGTGAGAGAAACCAATCAGTGTGATCAATGACAAAACTTCTTCATCAGCGAAGAAATTCAGAATGATGGGTACGACATGTGACAACAATGATCAACCAAAAGTCCCCCTGCAATGTCAACTTGGTGATTACGATTACAGTAAAAATGACCACAACAGCACAAAAACTCAGATAAAGTTTCAGTCGTGTCACATACAGACCCCTTAGTTATATTAAGGCTGTCGACCTCAAGCCCGTAAACTGTAAAGTTAAAGCCAACTATACCATCAGCCCTGGAGAGACCGGCCCTGTGACCTACCTTCAAACTGATCTTTTGATGATACATCACCGTGTACGTAGAGTACCTTTTCATTGCCAAATCTACTGGACAATGTTTTCACTGTTACTTTGGCTTTATCTTCATTTATGTCGATCAAACCAACACCCTTGAAGATGGGGGGAAACGATAAAAAGTAGCAATTTATTGTACAATGGGTATGTTCATTTTGACAAAATAGAAAGTTGTTTTCGGTAATAAGTTTTACTTAACAAGTTTGGAAATAAAATTGTCATCGTATTTGAAATTTGCAGAAGCAGAGATGTTGATATAGACATTGTTTGTGAAAGAAAGCTTGGTCTAAAAACTTCCACCGTTCGATTCACGGACTTCTGTGATAGTGAAATAGTAAGCCTTTAATTGAACCCAAATAGGAATCTTAAAAATAAAATACAATAAAAATTTCTGCTGATATAGGAAAGTTAACAAATAAAAAATGTAATAAAAGACAAAGTAGGTATATAAATGTACATAATAAATCCATTATTCTGAGAATTAGATATCCGCTATTTGTCAAGTTTTACCACGTCTACCAGTTAATATTCGTAAAATGTCGGCTCAAATATCAAGCTTGATCTATGACCAATTATCAACAAACAATACATCGTTTTGCGGTGAAATCTCGCAAGTTTGCATAAACACAATTATATTCATCGCTTCCACTGAGTCGCGAAAATCTATAGCTCAGATATGTTTATGACACAGTTTTTATAATTATTTTGCCTGTGTTCAACCCGTTGCGTACGTATTGTTGTGTGAACACTGTGCAGTGCCGTTTTTATCCCTTGCTTATCTTATCCCCGCGCATGTGATGACGATCCAACTTACGTCTAGCTTCTATTCATAAAACAGCCAAGATATCTATCGGAACCTGAAGCCACTTTCTATAGCTGTTTTTATTTTCTCGTTTGGTATATGATTTTTAAGTCGCATCTCATCATAGATTGGGGTATCCTATAGGCTATATAGGCCTATATTCATATCTTTCATGATATTTGATATAAAATTATATTTCTTGCATGGTAATCGTAAGGTACAACTTTGGAAAGTTACGCATTTTATACAGTCTGTCATACGGATGTCTTTAGATGTCAGTTTCTGTCATATTTAGACTTGCAGGCGTCGAAAAATTGCGCAGTCACAAAAATGCTGACATTTCGGCAAATAGCTTATTCCAGTCAAACTCCACGAATGCCCCTGCACAAGTACGTCCATTTAGGCCTACTGAAAATGTATTTGTCAACACAGAATCGATAGTCGTGACCAAATGGGCAGATTTTCTCCCGTTTAAAACCTTTTATCACTTCTTAAACGTATAACATGATATTTTAATACAATAGAAATTCAACATAACGTTATATAACACTGCATATACAATAGTAAAAATAGCTTTGATTTTATGACGAGGGTCGAAATCGGCAACAGAGCTGCCGAGCTATTCCCGGCGAAGCACGTGAGGGGACAAAGTCAGCCGGAGATAAAAACTGAACCGGTAACACCACAATCAGCGTATAAATAGTACTTGGTCTATTATTTATTACAAAAAAAAATGTCTTCTTGGTGAGATCATGGAGGTAGCTTCTACCTCCATGGGTAGATATTTAGTAGGATACGATGTTCATGTGCTTCACAGCAGGTCAATGAACCCGGAAGTACATTGTCAAGCTGGTTTAGCCGTGACATGACATAATGTAGTAGGCCCCTGTTTAGCTGGAGAAGGAACTTCCTCATGTACATGTACCACGTTAGAGGGGCCTTCGCCTCCTGTGTACCCATAGACAATAGAGGGGATCCCCTATACTGCATATAGAGTATCGAACGTATGAATGAACCTCGACACAGCCTCTCAGCGCGCGCCAAGAATACTTTCAAAAACCGCGGCACATTTACTGTGTGTGTCAGGCCCATGTTAAACCATCAGTGCATCATAGGCGCGCCCAGTTTTTCACTTGACAGCCCCTTAAAATTTTCGAGTGTATTTTCGAGAATATTATCTCGACATCGGTTAGCTATCCCGTATCCGCAGCCGCAAGAAGATTACATACAATCACTTATTGTATGGTAAATGCCTACCTTTATCCCCTTTTCCAGTAACCTTGTAGCTATCGCTTTCCCAATGCCGTCTGCCGCCCCAGTAATCAATGCAACTCTATTTGCCAATGCCATGGCTTTGTTCCTTGTCGAACGATATATCACAGTGTGGATATACCTTTATCACGTGCCCATCTACAGAGCTGACTTTACCCATATAGATAAGGTAGGCCCTAGGCGTATCTTGCTGGATATTATAGCGTTCGGTCCGTCGCTGGTGAACTTTGACCTAGCTGTTTGCGAAAGCGTGCTTTCCGATAGGAGAACATAAAGGTAGCGTCATCACAGTCCCTCGTGGGCTATTCAGCTCTGGGACTATTCGCCCCATAGACGAGTGTAAAGGGTTCCCAGACACTTCGCACCAAAACCACTTCGCACAATACCATCTCGTCCCATACCATTTCGCACCAAAACCACTTCGCACCAAAACAACCTCGTACTATAAAACCTCTTCGCCCCAAAAATAACGTCGCCCAAAACCATTGCGCCCAAAAAACAATGCCACTTCACTCCCCAATTTATCGCTAACCGTTAAAAGCTGAAAATAACCAACCACTGCCAGTGAAGTTATAA
>LD348537.1:62110-80812 GCA_001465055.1 Ptychodera flava | reverse complement strand
AGTGACCTATATAAATGGTATGTCCTTGAATCAGCAGTTAAGTGCCGACAAGAATCCCGTAGGAAGAGGATGATGGCGGGTAGCAAGTCAAAGAAAATGCCAGAACAGGGTCATCTATCTTCATCAAAGAAGCAGCAGTTTTCAGAGAGCTTCACCAAACCCTTCAACCCCCTGAAGAAAAGAAAGATTACAGAAAAGGATAAACCCATAGCTGCTCCACAAAGTAAGGGTGCTTCATCCAGCATTTCCAGAGAAACAGAAGATCAGCTGGATAAGTTCAATAGATACCTTACCAGTTTAGAGGGAGGAATGTGCCCCAAGCAATTGGCAACTGAGCATTCTGACCAGGTGAAACAGATGATCAACATGTTGACTGGCAAGGTTGAATGTCTTGGCGACAGAAAGATGGTGGACAACCTGGTACAGAAGATGTTTGACACCATGCGACTGACCACAGTCAGAAGCTATCTCTACTCTGTGACCATGTTTTACAGCTTCCAGGATGCCCAACCCAAACCCGTTATTACTAACACCAATGAGATGAGAAACAGTGTCGTCAGTTGGTGCTCTAGCTTCAGGAAGGGAGGACAGCAGTGTAAGGCTGATTACCAGGAGGAGCAAATGCATGAAATGATAATGCCAAAGGAGGTATTACAACACTCCAACAGTGAACAGTCAAAGAAAGTTATGAAGCTGGTAGCCCATTACCAGCAGGTGAATGACGGCACTGTCATAATTCCAGTAACACATTTTGCCTTGATGAGGAGTTATATCATGTTGAGCCTTACCCTCGACACAACCCAGAGGTCTGCAGAGGTCATGAGAAGGATCACTATTGGTGACTTCAGGGAAGCCATCAAACAGGGGAACAAGTACATAGTCACAGCAAAGAAGCTCAAAACCTCTTCTATCAATGGTGCTGCCAGGATCACCTTCTCTGACCACCTGCACTCAGTTACATCAGTCTTCATCAACAAGGTATTGTCAAGAACAGCTGGTGGCACTGGGCCTGAAAGACGGCTTTTCTCAAATTATGATGGTTTACCACTGAAATCATCCGTCTTCAACAGAAGACTGAATGAAAACTTGAAGAGATCAAAAGTATCACTTCAGGCTCTATTAGCAACAAAATCCAGGAAGTCGATGGTGACAATGGTGTATCAGATGAAACCCAAACTCGAGAAATCCCCAGCATCATCAATGTCACACATAGAGGTCACTCATGCAGCCTACTGAAACCTTGCACAGGACATCAAAGACGCTGCAGAAGTCGCAACCAAGATAAGAGCATTGAGAGAAGGCTTGGCGCACCAAGCTCCCATTGTGAAACTGGAGAAGAGGGAATAATCCACTAAAGGGAAACCATGTGAGACTGACAATGATACAACTTCTCCACAATGGAAGATTCACTCCAATAGTCACCAGTACCAAAGATGCCAAGAAGATGACACACGTGATGATTTTTCAGTGGTTACGGCCATTACCAATGGCATTGAAGTAGCTGTAATGCCCCAAACCTCGATATCCTAAAGTTCACCAGATCATTTCCATGGCAGGAGATACTTGTACTCTCCTCCGTTCCAAGCCTCACTCATCAAAGAAGTATTGAAGAAGGAACATTCAACAGGGATATTAGACTGAAAGATCTGTTGCTTGATGATGCTGTCTATGTTCCCCTCTTAGTTTCACCCACATATTGTTTTATTCAAATAAATAAAATTAAATAATCATGCAATAGAAATGTAGTAATCCGAATCTCAATTGTTTTTCCTTTGTCCCAGTCATGATTTCGTGTATGTGACAACTGTTTGAGGTCCGGCCGTTGGTTCACCATGGGTGTGTTCATTGTTTGCAGTCATGCTATTTGTTGACATAAGCATCGAAACCTCTAGCTCTTGTTGTTTTTGAGATACATGAAAGTAGATAACAGGTCATCCAAGGTCATCCAAAATTTTGGAGGAAAGTTTGATGCCATACAGGTCAGTATCCAACAGAGGACAACATTGTAGTTTTTGAGATCTGTGAAAGTAGGTCGGGTGATACAAGGTCATGCAACAAATTGGCAAAAGATTTTGACAACATACTTGTCAATTTGAACTAAAATGATCTGTTGGTTCCAGTAAAGATTATTTCTTGATTTTATTTCATGGTTTTCGCAGGTTTCCGTAAATGGCAGTATGACCACAAAACCATGTGACCACGTGAAACTTGTTTTGCAAAATTGAAAGCACTTGCATTATGATAATATTGGCAAACTTTGAGCTCAACATAGTCTGAGGACAATATGTCTACCATTTACATGATGTAATATGAATGTGGCAGTAATAACCTGCAGGAAAATTAGGCAACCTACAGGTAGCTTAGTCATCTCAAAAAAATGTAAATACTTTCCTCAATTCGCAGAGTGTAATCAGATGAACATATATTTAGGTAAAAGTCCCAAAACAATGCATATACCAGATGTGGGCTAAAAATGCTCATGTATTTCAGTATAAGGTTCAATTGTCTGAAGTATACATGTCCCTCTGTTAATATTTCTATAAGTGTTTCATTTTATTGAAGTTGTTATAATCAACATCACAAGCAATATTCATGAATAATTTCAATTGACAGTATTTTAGTATGCAAATTAGTAAAGAGTAGAGATTAAAAGAGAGAAATTTCTTTCACTGCTGCCATACCATTGCATCATGTATGTTTGCCTTTGGTCAAGTCATTAAAGATTATCGTGAGGCTCAATTAAATCTGCAAATTACAGATAAGCTTAAAATGCAGAATGTTTTTCACTAGTACAATAAACTTGTCACATAAATATGCAAAGTACTTTTACCCTTCCAATTAATTTGATTGAGGAAGGTCATGAATATGCAAACACTGATTATGACCCTCATCAATAACTGATGTAAAAATGCAAAACGACTTTCGTTACTGTTATATCATAGTATCATCAATGTACATATTTATCCCTAATTAGGAAAGTTCATTAGAGATGCAGATTTGTATGAGACGGTGAAAACATGCCAAATGACTATGTTATTGTCATGTCATAGTATCTTTAACATATGTACCTAGGTTTATCAAATTTTGTCAAGTTGATCCAGATACATATCTCTAGTTAAAAAAGTTTATTAAATATGCAAATCACTGATAAGCCGATATAAAAATGCAAAATTACTTTTATTACTGTTTCAGCATAGTATCTTCAATACACATTGCAAGTTTTATAGACTTTGGTGGAGACAATCAAGATATGTAATCCTAATTAGGAAAGTTCATTAAATATGCAAATTAGTAGCTGATCTCAAAATGCTAAATGAATCTCACTAATATCATAGTATCATTGATACATAGTGACTTTCGTAATCAAGTCAATCCAGATATATATCCTTAATGAAGAAAGTTCATTAAATATGCATGCAAAATGAGTAAGTAGCTGATCCCAAAATGCTACTTTTCATGAATATTATGTCACAGTATCTTCAATGTAAATGGCAAGTTTCATCAAGTCTAGTCATGCAAATCCAAATTTGAGTAAGTAGCTGATCCCAAAATGCTACTTTTCACTTATCCCTACCAAATGTATGTTGCTAATTTTGAAAGTCATCAAATATGCAAATTAGAGATCGACTTTCATGACAACCTCTAATATCTTTCACGACTGATATATCCCCTAGTGTGATCAACATTTGAAGTAAATCTGATCAATTTTTGTGCAGAGTATATTCGTTTTTTCTGAAATTATCATTATGCAAATAAGTCTAAAATATGCAAGCCACGCCCACAAAAACTAATTAGTTCTTGTTATTCCCGAGCAGAAACTTTATAATCTATTTCATTCCCATTCTATCAGCCATTCTTGAAATATCGCGCCAACGGACAGACAGACACCCATATATACATCGCCGCGACATAAGCTCACGTGTGTAAACAAGTGACATAAAAATAGAACTTCGAGAAAACTCGAGAGGTTCTATGGCTACAATATCGAAGACATGGCTTTGTTTTCTCCCTCTTATACATTCCGATAAGTCTCCAAAGACAATATGATATCTCTGTCAAGCATTCCACCGAAGACGTTTACATCGCTGTTGAAGTTATTCAGAAATTTATGATTTTTGAGACCTAGCCATGAAGCAATTTTGGACTGGATTCAAAGAACTAACTTGCACTCGCTAACTTGCTGAACGTTAATTTGCCTGTGTTTTTAGGTTGTCAGAAAAAAGAATAGCTGCGGCAGAAATTTGCTCAATTCTTAAAAATAAAGGGCGAAAAATAAGCATTTGCTCAGACTACCGTGACATTCTGGGTCACTCTCTTATATCGCAATACAGAGGAAGGAAATTGAATGTCAAACAAAAGTCATGAGAGTTCAAAAAGTTTTAGTTCTTTGGTTAAGACTTGATTTATGAAAAGAATAGAGCTCCGATTAGGAATTTGAAATAGCACAGCGTACTTAGTTGCGAAGCGCAAAAGATCTCAATGATTCGTTGAATTATGTCGTCATGATTGAATAATTATTTTTTGGGGTGGGCTTCAAAATATTTACAAGTTTGATTGGTATGTTATTTTAAGGTACATAATAGAAAAAAAATCATAAGATTTTTTTAGATTTCCCCTTCTCCATGTGTGAGTCCGACCTATCAGCCCGTCATATGCAAGCAATGCCGAAGAAGAGTGTTCTTGAAAGGGGAGAACCATTTTATTTCGGGGGAGGCTGGAGGGGTTTTTTTGGAAAAATAGTCGGCAGGTGAAGAAGAAGAAAAAATGATCCAGTTATGTCTTGAGAATTGATTAATCTTCCAAATCATTATCAGCCGCTTCAAGGACCTTCATCGAAGAACCAATGGAAAACTTTGTTAAGGACCCATATCGACACATATTGGCATTCAAAACTCAAGAACGATGTTGCATCGAAGCAGTCAACTAGATTCGTTAATCTTCAAGCCTATTCTCTGAACAAGCCACACCATGTTTAACACGATTGGAACTAATTTTGGAAAATTGGATAAGAGTAATTATTAGAAAAATTTAACGAAATCGAAATTTATACAGCCGAAATTTTACAAAATGATAGAATAGTGTAAAATTTGAAATATTGTTCTCATCGAACAAAACTACGAAAACACAACGATTATTTCATACCTCTTTCATCGGATTCATTTTCATGAAAACAGTCCATTTTTGTGTAAATTTACTAAAGAAATGAGACAAAATGCTTAAAATTTCTCTAATTGACGACTTTTGAGTCAGGGCACTTTTGAAATGCCCTGACTTTTTCGTGAATTTAAGGCTTCATAAACATTAAATTGAGTCAGGTCACATTTTAAATGACCCTGACTGACTTAACTGTAAATCAATCAAAAAGCGTCATTTTGGTCAAGGAAAAGTGACAAAGTGAGATTATTGCTAGTGTTTCAGTAATGAAGAAACTACAGACAAACTCACATATTTTCATTCAAATGTGAATATATTGTTCATAAGGTTTGAACAATATTGCATTAGATACTATCAAGCACTGATTCTTACTCAAAACATTTCAACAGCTTCGTAAATTTTGAATAAAATTTTAAAGATGGTAAGCAAATATGGTGTAATATTAGACAAATTTCTATAATTCTTGAGAAATTTTGCCAATCCAATTATCCCAATTTAGTTCCAATCGTGTTGTTTGGTCTTCAACTAACACTAACATTCGCGACATTGAAAGAGCCTGCATCAAAGCAAGATTTCTTACTGGAACTTATACCTTACAAGCAAACAAAGCTAAATTTAACCAAAACAAAGTTGATTCAACTTGCAATCTATGTAGAGATGGAGCAGAAGATAGACTACATTTAGTGTGCCATTGTATCTGTATGAACCACTTGAGAGATAAATATTTTCCAACTTTATGGGATATCCTTGGTGCTAACAATTACTCAACACTCATTGGCTCCCTCAAATCATCTGACAAAGATATGCTCCTTTTCATGTTGGACGTTTCACATTTCATTTCACCAAACCACCTGGATGTCATTTGCAAAGTCGAAAATATCTCCAGGCGCTTCTTGTTTGCATGTCACGTCATACGCATGCGCACTTTGAGCAAGACTGATAACCTGTATTTTACCTCATCAGAGGGAAGAGGGTGCTCCCACATAATAGGAGGGATTTATATCAACCAACCAACCAACAAATGGCAAACCTAAGGAGAAAAAGTAACAAAATTAGGGAAATCTGACACTCTCATTCTCTGTAGGTGCCCCGCATTCAGCGGCGCTAACATTTTCAAAATACATGAGGAAGTCCAGTGTCTTCAATGTTCGATTTTTGACTATTGTTACTCAAACACTGATCATGCAAAAAATGTAATACAAACATCAGTGTCCTATTTCATCTTTAAACAGTCCTAGTGAAAAACAAATTGAAACCTCTCAGGTTGCACCATTGTACACATCAATTTCTCAAAATTTCTCGCGCTCTCCCCCCCCCGGGGAGTCCTATGTCATTTTCATATGGTTTTATCCATATATTACAAACAAATCGAAAACACCTCTCACATTGCACAGTTGCACACGTCAATTTCTCAAAATATTTGGTGCGAGGGGGAACACCCGCCCCATCGAGCTCTCCCCTTGGGTGTCCTATGTTATTTTTAAATAGTTTATCTAGTACAAACAAAGTGTAAGCCCTCAGATTGTACCATACTGCATCATTGCGCACATTATGGTTTCAACATTTTCGATGCGAGAGGGGGGGGGGGGACATCTCGTGCTGTCGGCGATCCCGTGCTCGATCTGCCCGCCACTGGTGCGCCTGTGCTCTTGCGCCTCCTAACGATGCTATGGTAGTTTTTTCCAAGTTTTTTTTTACTAATTTACTTTCAAAAAATAATTCATTTGAGAAAGTCCTGTCCTATAATTTATGTCGTCTGTCCTGTGCTCACATAGAATACTACTCGTTATTTTTAGATGTGCAGTTTTTTTAAGGGGTGACCCAATTGATGGGGGCTGGTGGAAATGTGTATGGCGACATTTTGTGTTACCCACCCTGGCAGCAATTTTTCCCTCCAGAGGTTGCTCCAAAGCTGATTTTTTTACTAGTAGAGTCAAGACATTTTTTTTCAAAATAAAAAATCAGTCAATTACAATCTTGTAAAAAAATCGTTCGAAAAAATCGTGCGTAAAAGAAATATCCATTGGCAACTCCAAGCGCCTGTGGTGCCGACCTGGATTATATCATTACTGGAGAACACAACCAACCAGCATCGTTGACAACGAACCAAAGATGGCGGGTGCTGGTGACAAAAAACTAGTTCGGTCCAAGAGTGGCCTGCGTATGGTCTGTGTAAACGAGAGATTTCGAAGCCCTTTCGAATTAGAGGAGCCACCATGGATACCTGACAATGAGGTGAAGGAGAATCTTACATTTTGTTCACTTGAAGTTCATATTTCTATCGATAATCACTTCTGTCACGTACACCGGAAGTCAAAATGTAATTTGTAAATAAAACTGAAGAGAGAAAATTGCTAGACCTTGTGTTGAATTGCTAAGGTTGAATTTGCATGTAGTTTGTACCCGTGAGGTATTAAATGAAAGGTAACATTTTTACTAGTCGTGTGAATAAACCCAGGTCTGCTTGAGTCAATCTGTTAAATTGGATCGTTTTAATAATGGCCGTCATTAAATTCTTACTGTGGAATCTGGGACGACTGCATGAACATACCGTGCATATGTTTATCATAAACTGTAACATGTCTAATGATTGAATTAATTATGGAGTTGATCTTTTGATCGAGAAGAGCGTTAACTTTGTGTTGTCGTTGCAGTTTATCAACGCAGGTAGAATTCTGTACTTACAGAGAGCGCCACATTAACCCGTCAAGCCATTTAGCAAAATGCTTTGGAAAACAGAGAGTCATTTGGCCAGATAACAAGTAAATTGGCGGTCAACTTCAGTGGTCTGGTACAGTGATTGTAATACAAAAGTCAGCAGGAAGCCCAACTCTGACCATAAAATTGATACTGATACTACAGGCTGCGTAAACATTGCACAGTGGTACAAACCATTTCTCTCATGGTGCATCTTTGAAAATAAACTGAATCGAATGAAGAATAATTCACAATTGACACCGATGGAGATAACCCGCTGATTTTAGTGTTTGCAATTGCTGTACCCAACCAGTGAGGTTGATGGCCAATTTATTTGTTATCTGGCCAAATGACTCCCTGTCTCACTAGGCATTTTGCTAAATGGCTTGACGGGTTAATGTGGTGTTCTCTGTAAAACAGACAGCAGCGTTTCTTTAGTTTTGGAGGTTAAAAAGATTGCGAGTTCCAAAGAGATTTAGAAGTTCAAATATGAAATACTTAGAAAAATGAAATGGAGTCGGTTAAGTGAGGATCTGAACTTTGTGATTATTTCTGATACATGTAACTCATTAGTATGTGTAGGTTATTATGGAATAAAGAAATTTGAGAAAATTTTCAGTCATATCATCCCTTCATCACTTGTTGCACATATTACATTCTGTGTAGATATTAGAGGCACAGTTGCTTGCTGTGATAGACACGGCGAAGGCCACTGTACACATTAGAAAGATTGGCAGTTCAGAAAAAAGTGGCTGTGATTCACACATATTGCTGAGCGTGGAGATGGATTTCCCACGGAAAAAGGCACAATTAATTCAATGAACCACCATTGGTGGCTTCCACTATGTCTTTTAATTCATACCTGCTGTCCTCTTTGTGTCAAAATTGATCTTCTGTGCATTTTAGGGTATGATTTCCGAGGATACCAGTGTATCATTGCAATATGAAATGACCCCTTTCTTACAACAGCTGCCATATAGTTGAAAATAGCGTTGCTATGATTGGCTTATCTCCTGTCCATGTGCTACCCGTTGAAACATTTAATTTTGGGTATGCTGATTGAGCCAATAGGTGTACTGCAGCTGTTGTTAGAAAGGGGTCGTTTGTGTTGATAGCGTGTGACAAGTAGTGTTCAGTTAATGGTAGATAGAAATTACTTCTCCCAAGTCCATGACCAGCATAAACCAAAATTAAGTAATATTGTTCATTATCTTGTGAACATTTGTTTTCATGACCAAAGTATGGAGAGACTGTGGCCAAAAATTGCAAAGTGGCCTGGGCCAGTGACAATTTCTGAAATTTCAGGTGCTGATTGTCAACCATAAAATGTTGTTCAGTTAGCTCTCTCAACAACACCATTGTGAAGGTTATATTATGAGCATAACTGCTCAGGGGTATTGGTAGAGTGTAATGGACACTTGAATGTACTAATGTACTCGGCAATCTTCCACATCAAGTTATCCTTTCCAGCATGGTAAGGTTGAGAGAGTATTTTTAAAATGGTGATGTTCATATGTGTACAGCTGTGACTTGGAGATAGAAAGTGATAGTTGGCACTGAAAGGAGCTACCTGCTTTGATACGTGAACTTATGAGAGAGCTATCTTTGACTTCTAGAGTAATGTCTACATACTTGAGAGATTGTGTTTTCAAGTCTGTATTGAGTGACACATTTGAGGTCAGGTTTGACAAGGTCATGGTAAGAGCAACATTTTATCTGATGGTAATCAGTAGATGTTATGTTCACACTTGTGATTCATTTCCATTTTGCTCTACTTCACAGTGTCTTGAGTGTATGGAATGTCATGTTAGGTTTGATCTGATGAAGAGAAGGGTAAGTAAGGAGCAGTGTTGTGTTGATCGGAGTAATTGAGATTGATGTGATAAACAAACATGACATGAAAACTGTATTTCGACAGCATTTTATGTAACTTTTTGTCACAAGGTTGAAATGTTCTGAAGTGACAGCTGTTTGTGTCTGCCCACCTTCAACAGAACACAGAAGCATGTATTTTTAGCTCCCATAGATGCATATGTATATATGCAAATGGGAGGTATTCTTATAAGGTGGCAAAATGGCGTCTGTGTGTATGTATGTATGTATGTATGTATGTCTGTTAGTCCGTCCAGATCAAAAACTCCTAAACCGCAATGGCTGCCATCTTAGTATATGGTGTACAGATGCACCTCGGGATGGAGATGTGAATTTGTTCAAATGTACATGTCAGTGCCAAAAATATGCAAATGAGCGGGAAAAAGGAAAAATCCTGCAAATGGCTAAAACTTAAGCATTGGTCAGATTACATTGAAACTTAGTATGCAGATTCCTTTAGGTATCCTAAATTATGTGTGCACAAATTAAGATGAAATTTGCATGTTTGTATTTTTAGGGTATTTTTTTCCGTTTTTAGTCAAAATACCTTGTTCTTCAAAATCGCTCGTCTGATTGCTCTGAAAGTTAATATTCATGTTCAGGATGACCTCAGTCAAAGTTTGTACAAATTATATTGATATTATCATATTTGTAATTTTAGGGCAATTTTCCCAATTTTTGGTAATTTTTTTTTATCCAAAAACTACTGATCTGATAGCTTTGATACTTGGTATACAAGTATCTAAGATTTATCTTGATGTAATATATTGAAGTTAGGTTGAAACTAGCAATTATTTTATTTCAGGGGCAATTTTTGCCTTTTTTTGGTCAAAAATTGTTTTCTTCTAAAACTACTGATCTGATTCCTGGCACATTTTGAAAAAAATTCCAAACAAATGTCAATAAAAAAAATCAGCCAGAGAAGTTTTGACGAAAAGAAAAGGTTGGAGAGTAGGAAAAAAGAATGTACAAGGGATTGGATAAAAAAGATAATGTACCTCATCAATCTTCCAGACACCCCCTTTATCAAATGGTCCATCCCTGACGTATTTTCGCGTGCAATTAACCATGCAGTGTGTATTAGTTTAAGATGTCAAGTTAGGTAAGGATTTGAAAGGAATAGTCAAGTTCACCACAGTTAAATTTCTTAAGTTTATCTCTTGGGTCATCATCCCTGTGTAATTGGTTAAGTTTGTAACTTGTTCCAGATGTGGATATACCAGTTGTTCTGGAAGAAAATAATGTTTACTTTTACCTGTCGGGTTTCTGAGTTTTTGATTGTATGCTGAAATCTCTCCATGTATGGGTGGGCAAAATGTAAACGTTAGTTGCATGTTATGTATTTCAGTCTATGTCAAATATTGTAAATGAAAAATCAAGAACAGTTTGCTGTGTTAAAAGATAACATATTTGTCAATACATAAACTGCCTTGCAGATTGATTGTCTGAAAGATTATCACAGAAGTAGAAAAGGAAAAGAAACTAATCAAATTGCTGTAACATATTCACCCTCAGTGCCTGTAGGCCTATACTTAGCTATTTTATCATTACATTAAGCTGTTTGTTATATCTTTATCACTCTCCATGGGCCAAGGCACACTTGAGGGCCAATGTCATCACTCTGTGCCAGTCTGTGTATTTCAGTTTGTCTCTGTCTGTCCATGTTTCATACAATTGTTGGCTTGTTTCGATCACTATATGGGAGCGAACAGTGACATTGTCACTATTTTTATGTCATGTCGCAATTTTTAAAATTTGTTCAGAAAAGGACATTTTACTGCTACCAAATGAATGTCACTCTGTCAGTTTAATTAGAGAGGGTGAAGAATATAGACAGGCATTCATCGTAAATGTATAAGTAGTGTATTTTTGGGAGAGTGCATACAGGTGATCAGCTCATATAGGTGTAGTTGCTATGTTAGATCTCACCAACAGGTATATGTCACTGGCACCAGGATTGATGAATTGCTGTGGTACACAATAGCTGATGGTCATTTCATGGTTGTTTTTACCTTGACAGCATCACTGATGGTCATTTCATGGTTGTTTTTACCTTGATAGCATGTATCACTAATCATCATTTCATGGTTGTTTTTACATTGACAGCATCACTGTCGTAGGTGTGGCAAGTGTTTTTGTAATGTGTGCTGTGGGAACAGTATAGCACTGCCAAGGATGGCATTTGTAGATCCAGTCAGAGTGTGCGGTACGTGTGTTCCTGTTACAAGGAAAGAGAATGAATTCTTTGATAAGCATATCAAAGTATTAATGAATGGTAAGCTTCCTTCACTTATTCCTCACAAAGCATTTAATTTTACTCCAGAAATTTGTTAATTAAATCAATATCTGTATTTCTATCTATGTATTAGGTTTGCTTTATTTACCATTTTTTGTAGAACATATGATTTGGACAAGGAGATTGGATTTGTATGTATATTGCTGGATCATACATCTACATACGTGATATAGAAGCCAGGAATGAAAAAACTGCAAAAAGAGGGTTACCCTACCCACACAACCATGGCAACAATAATCTGCCAAAAATATTTTTAAGTGGCCACTGACAGAGAGGTAGTGTTGTGATTGTGTGCCTCTGAACTCACAACGTCTTTGAGTCAGTTTTGGAAGTTTTGAGTAAAAGTGTGCCAGCTCTATACCTGTGTGAGTAATATACATAATATTTATTGCGTAAGAGAGAACTTACATGAGTCAGTGGCATGTTAATCCTTCTTCCAAGTGGTATTTATTTCTATGGTTTGTCTGTGGAGCCTGGTAGAAAGAGGATTAATTCAGCTTAGAAGGCACACTGTATTGTGGTATAGGTCAAAAGTAAATCTATTACCAAATACATCACTATAGTTGTGGCACTCATGTACAGAAAATGGCATGTTGGTGTCAAGTTAGCACTGTTATTTTGAAACATTTTTTTATTAATTTGTGTGCATGGTTTGGCATCTCAAGAGCTCTCTAAACTCTGCTATTGTATACTAGAAGTGCTATGTTTAAACATTTCTGACTGCTGACACAAGTTTTAGACACATTTTATATTGCTGCTACAACAATTTCAAGAAGATGTGTCCACTTAGCAGCAAATGCAACAGTTTGGTAAAGTTAACAATTGATGTGACCATTGATTGATGAAATTTGTCCTAAATCACTTCTGGTAAATCTGACCCATAGGTGCTCACTTCCTAGTGTCAGATGACAGTATTGATGAAAATGAGAATGAAACTTTTCTTTGCAAGCTGTCACAAGACCACAGGTAGGTTGTTTACCTATTACCTTTTTCCTTGAAGCATCTATTTAGCCTTACAATTGTTACTCAAAATAGGTATATTACAGTTGCTCTCATGGCAGTGTTTGACTTCATTGGGTATAGACTGTGGGACTTTGTTAGTCCCTTGGACACCGTTGGGGGCACCGGGGGGACTTATAGGTTTGGTCATGTCCGTGCGTGCGTCCGTGCGTGCGTCCGTCCGTCCGTTCACATAGATATCTCAGAGATGCCCGGAGCGATTTCATTCAAACTTGGTACAAGGATTACTTCATATGTCATACAGATGCACGTCAATTTGTTTTGTAATACAATCCAATATGGCTGCCAGGCGGCCATTTTATTACGATTTTTTCATGTACAGAGCCATAACTCAGGCATGTTTCAACCGATTTTATTCAAAGTTGGTACAAGAACATTGACCAATGTCATAGATATGCATGTCAATTTGTTTTGTGATACAATCCAATATGGCTGCCGTGCAGCCATTTTGTTAGGATTTTTTTCATGTACAGAGCCATAACTCAGGCATGTTTCAACCGATTTTATTCAAACTTGGTACAAGGACATTGACCTATGTCATACTTATGCACGTCAATTTGTTTTGTGATACAATCCAATATGGCCACCGTGCGGCCATTTTGTTATGATTTTTTCATGTACAGAGCCATAACTCGGGCATATCTCAACCGATTTCATTCAAAGTTGGTACAAAAAAGGACATTGACCTATGTCATACACATGCACACTGATTTGTTTTTTCATATGATCCAATATGGCTGCCGTGTGGCCATTTTGTTATGTTTTTTTCATGTCTGGAACCATAACTCAGACATGTATCAAGCGAATTTATTCAAAGTTGGTACAAGGAGATTTACCAATGTCATACATATGCACGGTAATTTGTTTTGTTATACAATCCAATATGGCTGCCATGTGGCCATTTTATTATGAGTTTTTCATGTCCTGAACCATAACTCAGACATGTATCAAGCGAATTTATTCAAAAGTATTTTTATCACAGACCTAATGAAGAGGACTCTATCCTCTCTGAGGACCAGTAATCAAAGTACCCATTAACAAGTGGGGACTGTGTCATCAACGATGACTTGGTTTTTTTTAAGGTGTGAAGCTTACCGTTCATTCCGCTTAACCCAAAGTCGTTTGCTAAATACATTTTTGATGAGCTATTTTGGGCATTTCCAGTCCCTCTCTACTCTTACCCATCCACGAAGGTATTCAGAATTTGCTCCTTGCATTGGTGTGGCATGTAAAGTACCCTACAGAGAGCGCCACCAGTGGTGTCATTATCCAAGCAGTAATCAAACTATATAATACCTTTTATTTTCAGACATATATCCTTTGAAGGTGGAGAGAATGCCAAACACCCACCTATACAGTTAGATCAGATAACAGCAGTGCAGATAATCACATCAGCGGATGAAACACAAGGTAATTAAGCTTTGTTTCCATTCCAAAGTCACTATAGTGTATCCCTAGTAGAGCTTGGTCCCAGCATGGACAGTCCCCCCTCTACTATTTATGGTCCTAGCTGATTGAAAGCACTCAAGAGAACTAGACCTTAGCTATATGGACAAAGGATCAACACACTTTCAGTACCCCATGTAATACATTGTCTCATATTGAGTGATTATTAAAGATTTGGCATTGTGATTGCATATGCACACTGTACAATTGAGATTAGATGATTTAGTGATTTTGCTGGGATTGTCATGGGTATTACCGTAAAATTCCCAATTGAAGCCGCGGCTTGTATTAGAAACATTTTTGAGGGACCCCTGGGATCACGCACTGAAGTCCCGGTGCGGCTTCAATTACGTACATTTCCTGTGTTTCCATATTTTTCTCAATGCTCACCAAGCATTGCAGGGGCAATCGCTATTGTTATGCAAATTAGTACCAATGAATGTTGCGTGAATAAATTACCTGCATAAAAAGCCCCTACCCTGGTGTAACTCCAATATAGAAACGTTAGGAGAGCGTATTTGGTCGTTAAACTTGGTAAAATTCCTTTTAGATAATAAGGAAACTATTAAAAGATGTTAAAACAATGGGAAACTGGAGTTCCCTTGACAGAATCGTAAGGAAAATGACACGTTTTTCCAGTACTTTCTTGATTCTCCGACCCTGCTGACCCCCGTCCCCTAAATAGAATAGTCTCACTAAGGTCGGCCATGTTGACCAGCATGCATGATGTCTTTGTTTCAAGTTTAGGGGTTTTTGGACGCTGAAATTTCACAAAAAATGTCACTGCTGTATTCAGAGATTGTACAATCAATTTCTTTGGACGTGTAAGTCGATTTTGAAAGCGATAGAAGATCAAATGGTGTTGGAAAAAAATCGTGCATAAAATTAGCATAAATTAAGCGTCCATGGCAGACGGGTCCCCTTGATTTGCAGCTGTCTTGTGTTGCCGAACCGGTGGCTCATACTCGGATAGTGCAATAAAGGCAAGTGAATGACCTTCGGTAACTTTACTGGCATGTTTTTGTGAACTGTTTTGTGGTCAAATTTTATTTTCTCATGATCAAAAACGGAACGTGTACAAGCTTATATGCACCCACCATGGTCATTCAGTACAGTATAGGCAGTTCATTATGTCAATATGATGCAGGTGGTGTTGTTGTACGTCAGGCATCCATCGGTAAGGGTACGTGGGTATTGAATGAAAACTACGTATTTGAAACATGGTATCTCAATCTCTCAACTATTTTAACTTGTACACAAACACCGTTGCTTCAAAATTGTTGCATCAGGTAATTGACTATGGCGGTAAAAACTTCGGCCGTGTTCAAACATACACACAAACGTGCCGATACATGGGGCATTGTTTGTACTTTTGTTTATATCAATGACAAAATGCACAATGGTAGTAGTGTTAAAAAGGAACTTTTTATTGGGTATTTTTTTCTGTAAGAAAGACACCTGTCGATCATTAGCACAAGTCAATGACGCGAGGCAAGCCAGCTGGTGTGAATTTCAGCATGCATGATGGGTTTCATGATGGGCTCAGAGAAGGGGTGCGGCTTCTATAATGGTACAATTCAAAAACCCAAAATGGGCAAACAATGAGCCAAGACAATGTTTCAAAGTCAGGGTGCGGCTTCAATTAGAGGTGCGGCCTCAATTGGGAATTTTACGGTACACAAAATTTATGACTTACAACAGGATTGGTCTCTCCCTCTTTCATTTTTAGACGATTTACAATGAAGCTGTTGGCTATGTAGCTCTCCAGAAGCAGTGATTGTAAAGCATTTGCAACAGGAAGCTAGTGTATATATGCATAGGTGGAGAACTATGTCACTAGAAACAGCCACCTATACTAATGGAGGTGTAGTTTTGACATGCCCACTGATGCTTAATTTATTTACATGTGTCTGTGTCCATGTAAACCTGCACCACAGACGCTATATACAGAGCACAGCTTCCAGTAACATCAACATACCATTCCCCTGCAGAAGTATATCCTATTTTTGACATAGCTGTCTTGGCCTTAAGCAGTGTGCAATGAATACATGTATCACCACAAATGAAAATCAGGCATATTGAGATAACACTTCTAAAATTCATCCCAAATCTGAAGCGAAAGAACCCAGAAGTGCTTTCATTTCCACTACAAACTTGCTTAATTAGTAGTAACATGTCACAATCTTTCAAATGATTCTGTAGGGAAAATGCAACTGTAATACTTTTTATAGTAAGTAAGTAAGTAAGTAAGTAAGTGTTTTAAGTATTTTGACAATTTTATAGTCCAAGAAAAGAATAAAATTGTGAGACTGGATGTTTTGGCATTGATTGGTTTGTGACTCTAATCAGTGACCAGTATGTCACACACTTTTTGCAAGATGAAATTCTTTGATACAAATCAATGTCATCCACTGTTGTCACGTCAACAAACACATGTGAATAAAAGATATAAACAACCCCAAATCAACATGACATTTCAATTTCTGTCGCAAGGTCAATCCCGTTTTGTTTCAGATTTAAAGACTGCAAAGAGAACATTCTAATCCCACGTTACATGTTTTTGAAGAAGATTTTCCATAATAATTCTCCTCTTCTCTGTTTCCCCTGTTTCATCATATATTGCATCTTGTCATTTTCACACTGACCTTATGGTGATTGGATTCCATTGGTGAGTCATTGACACAGAGCTTGTGTCCTGCCTGTGTGCTGGCTTGTACTTGCTGTTGTGTACATGTAGCCCATGTTAACAGTGTTTTTGTCATTCTGTATTCTTTTGACCTTTCATCAAGTCTCTGCCAAAATTCACCTGAAGCATATTTTTTGGTCCTACCTTGTTAAAATAATGTATTCACCACAGCAACATGCAAAGCTTTAGTGATTTGTATTTGTCACTCCACATTCATAGCATAAAGTAACTGTGTTTGTATAGTGCATTATATATTGTAATTTGTTGTCCGGCTGATGTAGACACTACCTCTTGTGAGACATATATGGTGACAGTATGATTCTGATTAAAATATGTATAATATAGTATCACTTATCTTCATAAAAAAAACAGAAACAAAACTCTTAAATTTCTTGAGCATATCATCTAAATGAATTGGCCACTGTATCATGATATTCTTCATAAATCATTGAAGAAGGTAAATAGACTTATCTGCCTCCTTGAGTTTTGGAAAGAATTTTTGAATGTTGATGGCTAACGCATGTCTTCCACCTTCAGTTCAGTCTTGTCATGGCATTCGGGCTGTGCTAATGAATAGCGTTTTTGTTATGTGTTGATGTTGATGATGTTAAGCTGATACAGTGCATCGATTGTAGAATGGAATCGCAGGGAAAATTATTCCTTTCATCATGTTTTCCATAAATAAACTTATCATAATAACACCTATCACACACATGTGCATTAGCTACCTGTTTGATGACATGTGATACTATCTTCAACCTCTTCATACCAAAGCCAGGCCCCTATATTTTCTACTGCAAATGCAAAGCTAGGACCCTGTATTTTCTACTAAAAAGCTGGGTCACAACAAAAAGAAATTTGGTCAAAAGGTTAATGTTGACTTGGTAATCAGTGAGAAACTCAAGTAGGCTTATTTTATAAGTTGGGCATCAGAACAGACAGCTAAATCAAAACCTGAGGTTAGAATCATTAATTTGATTTAAAGATATCGAATGCTGTATAACACTATAGTTCAAGAAGTGTGCTTGTGATAGCCTGAGTTTGTCTAAGTGTTTTATTCAGTGAAGTCAAAGATGTTGATAAATCAAGTTATTAGTATGTGTATGTTTAATCTTTTCTCCTCAGTTTCATAAAACAATATGTATCTTTCTATGTCTCCTATCTTCATTTTTACTTCATTCAAGATTTGTCTTGAGTTTACCTGAGTATCTTGACCACTTGTGTGTGCTGAAATCTAACAAAAGCAATGGTTTCCATGATATTGACCTCTTAATTATTTTTGTTGTAGGACACATTGTTGGTAAAGGCTTGACTCTGAAACACAAGCAACAAGGTCAGGTAACACAGTCAAAGTTAATGGTCTCGGAGAGTCACAACAGAAAACAGAGTATGACCTGGTTGGCCTCCATGCAGAAGGTGAGTGTTTAAACAGTAACATATTCCTGTGTCACTGGGATGTTCGTTTCAGTGCTGTCCGTTCACGTGCCCAGCCCATGCTTGAAATACATGTAAACCTGTAGCGTACACAGGT
>LD348537.1:28951-40674 GCA_001465055.1 Ptychodera flava | reverse complement strand
GTCATGGCAATTGGATGTAGCTGATGTATCCAATTTAGGCCGATGGTAATGCCTATGTCCATGACTACGTCTTCTACGGACAGAAGACTCAAATAGGCCCATCACATAAGTGACCCTCCCCGGTTACTCAATACCCCCCAACAAACCCACAATGCGTTCAAGACCTTCTGACTGGCTATATTTTTGAAGTCCCCTCCCAAAAAGAAGGGCAAAATGCGGCCGATATAACACTTTGTCCAAAAAATATCACATCATATGTGTGTGATAATTAATGAACATGTACTTTGCTTGAAGTGGCAGGTAAAAAGTGCATGCATGTACAAAAAATGTAATTTTTAGATTTCATCGACAATGTCGATTCACTATGCATGGCAGCCTATGATGAAACTATGAATATTTTTTTCCCAATACAAAATTAGGTAAATCTGTGCATTTATGTACACCTAATTATTTGTATTAATGTTCATGACTAGACTACAGTGGTTTCAAGTCAATGGTTGTGCAAGAAATTTGTTTTTGGAATTTCACTGAAATGACCATTCACTATGGATGGCAGCCTATGATGAAACTATGAATATTTTTATTCCAATACAAAAGTAGGTAAATCTGTGCATTTATGTACACCTAATTATTAGTATTAATGTTCATGACTAGACTACAGTGGTTTCAAGTCTATGGTTGCGCAAGAAATTTGATTTTGGAATTTCACTGAAATGCCATTCACTATGCATGGCAGCCTATGATGAAACTATGAATATTTTTTTTCCAATACAAAACTAAGTAAATCTGTGCATTTATGTACACCTAATTATAAGTATTAATGTTCATGATTAGACTAGAGTGGTTTCAAGTCAATGGTTGTGCAAGAAATTTGATTTTGGAATTTCACTGAAATGTCCATTCACTATGCATGGCAGCCTATGATGAAACTATGAATATTTTTTTTTGCAATACAAAATTAAGTGAATCTGTGCATTTATGTACACCTAATTATTAGTATTAATGTTCATGATTAGACTACAGTGGTTTCAAGTCAATGGTTGTGCAAGAAATTCGATTTTGGAATTTCACTGAAACGTCCATTCACTATGGATGGCAGCCTATGATGAAACTATGAATATTTTTTCTTCCAATACAAAAGAAGTTAATCTGTGCATTTATGTACACCTAATTATTAGTATTAATGTTCATGACTCGACTACAGTGGTTTCAAGTCTATGGTTGTGCAAGAACTTTGATTTTTGAATTTCACCGAAATGTTGATTCACTATACATTGTAGGCTATGAGGAAACTACAAATAACTCATAGGTTATCTGATCCTAAATTGTTATTCAAAAGTTGTTCGACCTGAGGCTTCCAGTTGTTATTGATGACATTTTGCACTATTCTGAATAGTTTGTATTCTGTCAATGTCCTCAAAAAATGAAAAATGTACATACAGCTTCATGAACATTTGACACCGATCTATACCCAATGTATTGTCAATGGGAGAATGATATCAAATAAGTGATCTCCAAAATTGTTATTGAAAGCGTCATTATAGGGGACAGTTTATATGTACAATAGAGGAGTTGGATAAGTAGAAATCATGACAACTTAAATCAATGTGGCTGCTTGGATCATTAATACATTGTTTATTATACCCTTAAACTTGCGAAGGAAGGGCGCGCCGAAAAATGGAAATGACAGAAAATGAAAGTGAAAGGAGGTATTTTTTCTTTTTTCAGTATTCCATATTCTTTAATATGTGCACATGCAATTTCAGCTTTGATGCACAAAAAAAGGTGACCCTCCCCCATAGGCTTGAACAAAATTTTATGACCCTTCAAAAAATGCTTGCCCGAAAAATGGCGACCCACCCCCAAAAAACACCGGCCCACCCCCCTGTAATTTGTGTCTAGTCCCTTACAACTTATTCGGAAGAAGCTGCAATAATTGTAGCCCTGCTGGGCTGAGCCGCGCGGCTTGTGCTTCTGTCGTGGTGATCGCGCGATTGTTGGGCATCTTTATGACAATACACATGTACATCGAAGATTTATAATCATAAAAATAAGAAAGAAACCCCTTTACAATAAAAAATTTACCTAGCTTAAGCAAAGTATTATCCCAGCACTATTTTCCAACAGAACTAACCAGAAAATGAATTCAGTGAATTGCTGGTCTGGCACCTGATATATGATGACCCTTGATCTGAGCATCTGCACAGCATATTCTTCTGAAGTTGTACGCTAGCCCTACGAGTGTGATGAGAGTGTCCTGCCGGCTTTTGCTATTATACGCCGCCTCCCGGGGTTGTGAGGCGGCGTAGCCAAAGCCGGACACTCTGGTCATACTCGTAGGGCCAGTTGTACGCTAGCCAATAGGCGTAGCGCTTTGGCTCACGTAGGAAATTTGGCGGAATGGAAGCATAACCTTGGATGACCTTTGAACAATATTTACATTTATCAACAGCTATACAGTGAGCCATAGACACAAATATGCCTCTGTAGTGAACAACTGCCATAAATTTGCTCACGCAACATTTCAAAAGAAAGCTGTTGCCGCTTCTGCAGTAGTATTTAGGGACCTAAGCTGCCAGGGTTGCTAGCGACGTTCCATAGCATGAATGACAGAACACATAGCAACAAAGCAAATGCTTCCATTTTCCGGCATAAGTAAGACTTTTTCAGGGAGAAAATCCTCTTCTATTGTCACAATATTTAGGAGAATCATTTCCGTCATTTATTTTCTCTGTCAACAAGCATATAATCACCCTTTTCTAAACCATGTTATGGCAAACAATGTTTTGTTGTCCTGCCACTTCTGTCACATTCTGTAAAGCTATATATTGTACTATTTTATATATTTTTGACTGACTTGGCATGACAAATTGCTTTCTATTCAATTCGGTGGGGTTGAGGGCAGCTATTACTCTTGAAATCTTTTTCACTGTTTTTCTTATGAATGTCACTGGTTTCAATTATTTTCCAGCTCCCCAGAGAATAAAAAGTGTTACTATTTCAGCTCGGCCTGTACATATTCAGACTGATTTGTTATTCAAAATGTCAGGTCATTGAGTGATCTCACTATAACAGCATGCAGGCATGCTTGTGTCACAATGTAATAAACAATACCATGCATAACTAAACAGGACCTAACATATTCATCATTATCTGTCATGGTAGGCCATCAAGAATGCTGTGCATGATGACACAAAATGCACCATAGCTGACAGGTGTTTCTATTTACTTTATGATGGATCTATATCAATACAAGTAAGATCTAGCAAAATGCATAATTTATATCCTGCATTTATATCCTGTTTAGGATAATGCATCTATATTGTAATGAAGGTTCTATTTCATTGGCCTTAAAACAAAACATTTGGGAAGCGTTAACCTCTGAGACAAAGCTTAACCTATACCTTACACATTGAGGGCCATTATGGAAAATATTCATATACTTAATGCAAATTCTATTTACTCCATGATAGATCTGTATCAAAGTAATATCTATTTAGGAAAACACGTAGACGTCCATTAAAACTCTCGAAATTGGTCACCAAAGAGACATAGCTTTGCCTATACCTTATTCATTGGAGGCTTGGAGACTTGTCTGTTTATTTGGCGGGGGGAGGAGCTGACCTTCTATTCCAACCTTCGAAAACAGGATATCAATTTGAAAATTTGAATACAGTATTTTGAATGAACTGTGAATATATTCCACACTTTCTATGCATAACTAGATGTCCAGAACTGCTGCACATAAATGGAGGTCAATCATTGATAGCAAAGAGAGAACAGCGGTAAATCATAAACTTTGAAGGGTGTTTAGACTTGCCAGAGAAGCCATAGAGAACTATTTTTATAAGTTGTAGCAAAATCTGATGTGAGCAGTGTCTGAGAGGACCCGTTCTTTTTACGTTGAAATCATATTAGCACAGCAAATAATCATTTTAGTCATGAGAAAACACCTTTAATACTGAAAACCTGTGACACAAAGGACCAGATATGAACTGAAAATGCTCACGTGTTTCATTATATATTACAGTTGTGTTTAAATTTAAACTTGCGCCACATGATTGCAACTTCATTGAAACTGTTATGGTCAAAATCATGGAAATATTTAACACAGATTAATTCTTCAGGTCATTAGGTATACAAATATGTAATTAGCTGAAATAACAATATGAAATTTTTTCGACTGCTGTCATTGTCTCGCCACTTTATATAGCAGGTGTAATTGCCTTTTGTCAAGTCCTTCAAGCTGTATATGCCAAACTGTGAAAGCTAATTAGACATGCAAATTATAAATTAGCTGAAACGAAAATGCAAAATGACTTTCAATATTGTTGTAACCTGGTATCATCAATGTACATAGCATATTTCGCCAACATTCTGCATGTAAATCCCGGTATATATCCCTAATTAGGAGAGTTCATTAAATATGCAAATTAGGAATTGGCTGAAGTAAAAATGCTTAATGACTTTGAATAATGTTGTATGGAAGTATCTTCAGTGTACATAGCAAGTTTCGTAAATTTTGATCAAGTCAATAAAGATATATATCCTTATTTAGGAAAGTTTATTAAATATGCAAATCAGGAATTTGCTGAATTAAATGTTTAATGACTTTCAATAATGTTTTATCATAGTTTTTTTAATGGACATAGCGAGTTTCGTCAACTTTGGTGGAGTCAATCAAATATATATCCCTAATGATAAATTCATTAAATATGCAAATTGGGAATTTAATACACATAGCAAGTGTAATCAATTTAGATATATTTCCCTAATTAGGAAAGTTCATTAAATATGCAAATTAGCAATTATCTTTCATGTCAACCCTTAATATCTTTCACGGCTGATATGTCCTGGTGTGATCAACATTTGTAGCAAATGTCATCAAATTAAGTGCAGTCGTTCTCAATGTATATCCGTCTTTTCTAAAATCATTTATTATGCAAATGAGCAAAAGTATGAAAGACACACCCACCAAAAACTAATCAGTTTTTTGCCATTTGCATACTAAATCTATGTACCAAATTTGATTCTGATCAGATAAGCCTTTTTTTTAAGATATCGGGCCAATAGACAGACAGACAGACACACAGACGGACAGGCATATAGACAGGCAGACATCGCTGCGACATAAGTTCACGTGTGTGTACACGTGAGCTAAAAATAGTTGCATCAATAAGAACGAAAAACATCTTGTCGTTTTTCTCTTTCTAAAATATATCAATGTATCAAATGGCTTATGAAATACTAGTGCATGTTGCTTTCTCATACTGCATTATCATAGAGAAAACAAAAGGGTCAGGACTTTGCCATGCTTGTCATATGAACTGCAGATTTCATAATTTGATTAGTACACTTTGCAAAACAGACTTTAAGTTTACAAGCATTTAGATATTTCTGATATATTAAAGTTATAAGCCCGAAGAGTGCGTCTAAAATGATGTAATTTGTGGCTGGTTTGATGCTTTACATAATATGCTTTCAATTTGCAAACATCCAGATATCTCTGATATAAATCTCTGATACATTTAAGTTTTGCGCTTGAAGGGCATGACGAAAACTGTGACTGAATGATGCAACTTATGGCTGGTATGATGCTTTGCAAAACAAACTTCAAATGTGCAAATATCAAGATATCCCTGATATATATTTCTGGTACATAAATTCTACGCGCCCGAAGGGCGCAACGAAAAATACGTCTAATATATTAAAGTACTTTTTTTGGCTGGTACAATGTATGTTAGGCAACAATGAAGTTTAGCATGAAGTTTAGCAAATTCAGTCTACATTAAAATAGCCTGTAAACATAGACTGTTATTCCACACCGAATAATTCTCATTGCCACATGTGTGTTACTTATTTCATGGTTACTGTAAATTTTTTTTCAGATTTTTGTTACGTGTGTCAGCAACAATTTCTATCTGTACTTCCACAAAGCATGTTAAAATACCTACTACTCAGGTTGTTGACGTCGACTGTATATCTGTGTCCTGAATTGCTTTAATGTTGATAATCAAATCCACGTCCATCTTCAATTTAAGTTCACCAATAACAACTAACTCACGTGAGACACTGACAAGTTGCATTTAACGATTCAGGGTAGTATAACATGTTATAGGAAGTGAAAGAAAAAAAACCCTGTATTTGGTGCAAAACAACTGTCAATAGTTACAGTTACTGAAGCTTTTACACGATAACAAAACATTGAAATATCAAAATATCAAATTCCTTCAAGCAATGAGGTGTCATCAATTTCTTTATCATGGGGTCACCAAATATTATCGAGTGAGTAGCGGGGTTTTTGTTATTTTGACGGAGGAGCAGGAAGAATTTGCCGGCCCAGCCAGCAATAATGACTGAACGCTACCTAACTGCATTGCTTGAGTCCCGGAAACCCTGCCTGCAGCTATAATTATTCTTGCTTTGGTAAGAGAACGGTTGAAAGTTTGATAGAGGAAGTGGGGGCAAGAACTAAAGTCTTTCACTTTAGAGGCCCGTCCTATCTCAAGCAATCTGAAACGAAATCTATGTCTATTGTTGTGTCGCCAATTGCGCTACCTGAGTCGTAATTTTCGCATATTGTTAAACATGTATTCATTGTAACTCATACTTACCACAGGCATGAGGCCTATTTCGATATCGGGCAACCTAATCTCTTCAGGCTAAAATATCAAAGCGTGTTCCAATCGACAAGACGGAAAAAAACAGAAAATTATCAATGACTTTCAAAAAATTACAAAAAGGCAAAAAAGAAACAAAACAAAACCATGGCAATTTGGAAATCTCCTACTGTACAATGGACTACTCAATCAATTTTCGTATTTCTCCCACTGACGTCGTAAAGTACAAGTAGTAGTAATATATATAATGTATCACTGGTGTCAAAAATAATTTTGATTTATGTGATAAAATAACACAGACACACACAGACACACGCACACATGAGTATAATATACTGTGTATTTACACAAATATATATATATATATATATATATATATATATATATATATGTGTGTGTGTGTGTGTGTGTGTGTGTGTGTGTGTGTGTGTGTGTGTATCTCCATGCATACATATACACATACGCACATCTCTCTATACCTATCTATCTATCTATCTATCTATCTATCTATCTATCTATCTATCTATCATTCTATCTATCTATCTATTTCCCCATTTCATGCAGAGTAAGATAATCTAGAATTGCGCTTGTATACCTCTCGATGAATGGCTTGGTGTCTTCGTAAGAAACGATAAACGGTTGCTCCTACGATAACCAGTGCAATAAAGCCAACCATAGAAACAACGATTATCGGATGGAAGCTAGATGCCAATTGCAACTGGGCGGCCGGTTTGATGCCTTCTCTAGAACATATTTAGAAGTAAAAATTAGAAATAAAATATCAGAACTTATGGCTGTTTATTAGATGAATTTGGTGCAGGTTGGTATATGTCAATGAAACTTTTAGTGACTTCACATAAATTTCACCACGGACGGAAACAGATTTGAATAGCCTTTTCGGCTGCGTTCACAAAGAACGATTGGGGGAGGGCGCTTGAGGAATTGCGATTGAATTTTTTTTTCAGAGCCCCCCCCCCCCGTCAATACCCTCAATACCCCTGTATATGATCAAAATTTTGCAAGTCCCCCCAATATCACCACCCCGCATTTTTGTAAGGGATGTGCACGCAGAAAAAATATGTATTGCGCAGTTCTGCTCACAGATGTTCAACACTACCTGTTATCAGCAGTTTATAGTCATATTCCTAAGGCAAGCTCTTAAATTGATCCATTTTTAAACACATCAGTGAACTTTTTGGATTTATCAGTCAAGCCAACTTGAGTTAATCCAATCTGGCCAGGTCAATGGCACCTGCTGAAGAGCACACAAAATGACGTACCGATCATGAGAGAGTATGCAAATTGAGAATTCCTGGCTAATTGCCAAATTGTAAAAAACTGAGCTCAGTGACCTACCAAAAATTTGTTTCTAAAGTTCAAGGCATTTATAACTTAAATGCTACAACAAATTGACACAACTGGAAGCTTAAAATATTTAAAATAAACGTTTTAATCTCTAAAAAATAAATAATTCCATTTAGCGACACATTCTTAACACGATTGGAACTAATTTGGGATAATTGGATCTTCATATTTTTCAAATTTCTCAAAAGTGTTAGGTGCCCTATAGCTGAATGTTGAAATATTACAAATTACTCATAAAAACAAGTTTGTAACTCAAAATGAAAGGCAAATGAGCTCACATTTGTAGATTAAAACGACATTACTTCACAATCCAATTATCCCAAATTTGTTCCAATCGTGTTTCTTTCATTTAGATTAGTCTTTACTGTTCAAGTTGCACGTAGCACTGTTCACATTTTTACTTTTGTATTATTTTACGATGGGAATGTGAAAATTTAGAAAATCAAGCATGGTGACCCCATCTTTTTTCTTTAATATTTGATTATTCTCATATGCCAGAATTCAAAGAAACCTGATATCTTTAAGTGTCCTGGTCTTCCATGTGTTGTTCTTTGGCCCGATCTTGTATACAAGTACGTTTCGCTGTCATGAGCGTCATTTGGCCCAAACTCTTCGTCAACTGTCATTTACATCAGAGTCAGGGCTATCTCTGTCACTGCTCAGGTATGCCGTGACAGAGACACTGCACTAGCAGGGCAGTACATGATAGTAACACTGCCCGTAGGCAATAGCTGTATCAACTTTAAGAATTTTGACAATATTTTTGTTCAGTTTATACAACTGCGTTCTTGTTCTACTCCTTATAGCATGTTGAACTGTCAGCATTCAGCTTGCTATCACAGCCTGTGTATGTGTACCATCACAGACAAATAGAATAAACAGACTCGCAACGCGGCATGGCTTTTGTTCCATGGTCGTTTCGGTAGACTATGGCCTTTTCATATTAAAATGAGCTTCACAGGTGTCAGATTTTTTTGAGACCTTTGTTCGTGGTTGATAATTGCACGAGATTATGCAAAAAGTACGACGAGATGGCATCATGCTGCCAGTCGCGTAGCAACCATACTTACTTTGTGAGCTCTTAGGGCAGAAACACTGCTTCACGCCAATAAAAACATAACACACCCGCAGTTTCATAAACACGTCCTTCAATGACCAACTTTTATACGATATGACTGACCGTAAACCATTGGGTAAAACCAGACTGTATTGATAGAAGATTTTCAAATTCGGTTGAAACACACTCATTATATATTCATAAAATGTGAGAGGAATTTTTAAAATGGTAAAACTCACTTTCCCGAAGCTCAAAACTTTCCCGTTTTCGCCAGCACGCCGACTTCACTCAGCACCACATGACAACAATAACACAAACTTTGCCGAACATACTTTCGCTTAAAAATTGGCGAAAATCCGGAAACTACCGAAGGGTGCATGGTCGGCACTCTTCGGAAAAGCGAGGCGAGAGCTACCTGAGGCGAGTCGAACATGGATGACTTACGTAACCGCTTCACGCCTTGAACAATACCCATTGCGAGTCTGTTTCTATTTGTCTGTGGTACCATGCATTTGCATCATAGACAAAAGACTGTCAGTCTGGACTCTAATTAAATTATCACCTAATACATATTTATATACACGGGCTTTGTCGACTAACTGAATATTTTGTTTCAGCATGCTGGAAGGAGATAGCAAGAAACTGTAGTCGATATCTTGCATAGAAATATTGCAAACATCATCAACAGCTTCAGCTTCTGCCCCGTTACTAGGCCAAAGTTTTTTTCACGACAAATCATACATGTTTAGATTTTTCGAGATAAAAGTCATGAAATGTGACAACTAGATTTTGTTTGATTATTACTAACATTAGCACAATTGGATGACATTAAAATGTTATTCATTTTTCATTGAATTACCTTACAAACGTTGGAATCGGAAAATTGTAAAAAGTAATTAAAAGGGAACCAAAACATTTCAGGTCCCCCTGTACGGAAAGCAATACTTTAAAAGTCCCCCCCTCTACTACCCCCAAAAGTTTAGAATCCCCCTGAATTCTTCCAGCCTCCTCACCGTTTTTTTGTGAACGCAACCTTAATTTACTTTCACTCCTACATTGTTCATTCGTCTTGACTGAAGGGCCCAGTTTGTCGTATTTCATCCATCAACCACGCAAGGCAACTATACCATGGAGGCAATGTTGCTCATGTATTTCTAACTCTTTGCTATCAATGGTGAGTTTGAATGACAATTTCGTGTGACGTAAGTTACTCTTGCATTGTTAGAGTGTGAAAATGCAAGAATAATGAAATGTAGCCTTGGTTCATCTGCGATTTTAGTATGACCTTTGAATATTGTGATCGTTCGCGCTGAAATACATTAGTGGGGAGAACGTTTGTTGGAAATTTTCATCGAAAGCTGATAGTAACTGGCTGGATCACATTTAGCCCTTCTGCGAAGACTCAACTCGACTTTTTACTAGATATCTACAAACTCGCGCTCATCAAAATCAAATACCTTTGGATGAAGTCATGAAGGGAGATGCATGATGGGATGTTTCATGAGACTTCTTTTTCACTCACACGCTTGAACCAAGTCTCACTTAATTAGAAAACTACAGTTAAAATCGATAACCCATTCGCACCTAGTCTGCGTTGGCGATTCAATTCAAATATCAAAGACACTGTGACAAACAAGGACCCCGTATGCTATCGGCATTTTCTGCTTGTCTTAGGGGATGTATACTTTGTAAAACTCTGACCTGCAACACACCCCTTTGTTGTCCGAAGTCATCACCTCGCCGTCTGAACTGTTTCTTGCCTGACACATTGCTGGAACTGCATCTTCTTCCACATCACAACTGATGTCAGCTGGTAGATAACCCGCAGTGCACGTCTGCGGTATGGTGTGGTTCGACGTACAGCAGTATTGACAGCTCGTGGGCGACAATATCAATGGCAAGCATGACCAGCACTTGTAAGGCGACGCAGTGAACGAAATCTTTAGATAAAAGAAATCAAATGAGTCAATCAAGTCTGCAATGAATGTACTTAGTAATTGATTAAATTAAAATATATCTCCTAGTGTTGTTCGTTTTTACCTTTACGACAGTGGACAATACGTTCTTTGAAAGTGGAGACTTTTTTGAAAGAGGGAATTTAAATTTCCCATAGTATTTACGCATGTTGTTAATAACTTGTTTTATTGTATCTCGTACCAATCGTACAAGCACCAAGACGATAACACAGCCGAAACACATACATACCCAAACATTCAGACGCACAACACGAAATAAGTGATATACCTTAACATCATACATTGGAACACACCTCGAATGTTTTTTGAAAGTATTACTTTTAGTGTTGCAAAAATAAAATTCAAAAATAACCCGCATAATGTTGATTTGTGACGTTTCATTCTTTGCGCGTGAGTTGTAACAGGCAACTCTTCAGACAACAATGGCACCAAAAGTGTGATTGTATGAACCGAAAAGTGAGGGATGTACCTTTACAAAGGCTGTAAAATGTTATACCAGCACGGACTTCATTGCACCCTGTACCATGGTAACGGTATCAAAGTCAGTGGAGAAAGTGTTATTCAAAGAAAAATGGTGATACTTTGTGCATTGTATGGTATCATACGGTGGCCCAAAACTACCTGTTCTCCGCATTCAAAGTCTGCGTCGCAATCAAATGTTTTTCTCTCACATATGTCTCTGCATTCAAAGTCTGCGTCGCAATC
>LD348536.1:87107-97954 GCA_001465055.1 Ptychodera flava | reverse complement strand
TATTGGTGATAATTGAATGATGCAAATGCACGGTACACGTAGGCTGTGTTGGCAAGATGAATACTGGATAGCTCAACATTCTGTAGGGAGTAGAACAAGAACACAATTGTATAAACTGAACAAAAATCTTGTCAAAATGAAAAGTTAATACAACTACTGCCCTGCTACTACATACTGGCAGTGACAGTGATACATGTAGCTCTGACTCTGATGTAGTTTAAGAAGAGTTTCGGTCATAGGACACTCAATTGACAGTGAAACATACATCTTATACACATCTTATACACAAGATCCAGCCAGAGAGCAACACATAGAAGACTAGGGGACTAACAGTTACCATGAATCTTTGAATTCTGGCATATGAGAACAATCAAATATTAGAAAAAAAAAGATGGGGGTCACCATACTTGATCTTATACAAATGTACGATGAAAAGCCAGTTTTTCTAAAATCACTTAAAATCAATATACAAAACCATTCGTTTCAAGTTCATTTGTTCAAACTCTGCACAGTGACCTCTGGGCCGGTTTTCATTCTTGATTTGGTAAGAATTATATAGTTAAAAGTTTCGTTAAGGAAAATTTGATCAAAATTTTATAATGTCTGTCACTTCCGTGATCGCTTAAGCGTTCCAAATCTGTTCATGCAATTCCACCGCGTGAAAACCACACATCATCAGGTCACTGACTGTGTAAGCGAAAAGATAGACGGTGATGTGCGGTGTTAGCGTACACGCGTACGCCTAGACTTTGAGCCCCCAAATGGCTGCGATGCGACGATAATTGAGACTACGTAATTTTCAAAACAAAAATATATTTATTACTTTCACATCCTCAGATTTTATAAACATGACTGAAACATTTTAAAACATCAAGTGTGCATCCAGAATGTAAATAAAAGCATCGATGCAGTGCGTAAATGGACGGCAAACTCCATTGTATTCTAATTAGGGCAGTGTAAAGCTTTTATCAATCCAGTTACTGAAGCTTGGAATAGCGAGTACTCTTTGTTCATTTAGTAATTTTAGGCAGCGAAAAACTCATCTCAACGCAGTCGAACACAGCTGTAGTGGCAGGTGTTCTACGACGAAACGCTCGAACATCATACGATTACATTTAAGAACGAGATCAAACTTACATTCTCAGTCACACTTTACCAGTGTCTATGGCATTCCGATGGTCGGAAGGTTCTTCCAGCAAGCATATAATCTAGATTTTCCTGTGGGCATCATACGATACTTGAAAGATTCGCTGGTTCTAGCATCAAAGTTACAGAATCTAAATGTTTCTTGATGATGTGAAATTCTGGAACACATTTCTGATTGTCAAATCGTCAAGCATTAATCCACATCCTGCATCGTATACCCAGATGAAAAGAACTCGGCGCAAAGAACTCAGCAATATTAATGGTCGGTCTTAAAAAATTTAAAACATTTCTTCATACTAGCTATATATGTATATATATATATATATTTATAGATATATTTCAGATATATTTCAGATATATTTCAGATATATATATATATATATATATATATATATATATATATATGTGTGTGTGTGTGTGTGTGTGTGTGTGTGTGTGTGTTTATTTTATGGTGCACCATTGATGACCTCAAGAGGAAAATAAAAATTTTCCAATTTTGGCATCACAGTTTTCTAGGTCAGGGAAACTAAGTTTAACATTATAACAGGAGGAACAATGCATCAATTTGATGAATCGTTGTATTCAAAATATGATTCCTGATTCGCCCTCTACAACGAAGTAGCCTTAAAAGCTTGCAAAGTACATTCGCCGCATAAAAATAAAGCAAAACTTTTAAACACACTATATCATCGTGCGCGACTGTACCGATTATTTTGTTATGGCGTTTTTTCCAGCCAAGATATCCGTGCACATTTTCTCTGTGTCGCGCGTACCCGTCTGTACACATCTGTCCCTGTCGCCTCACTCTTTCGGCCTCTATCGCGATCGCGGCATCTGTCGTTCACAAAGTTTGTTTTTGTATACACATCTTCTGACGTAAAGCCATGCGTTCTCTCTCTCTCTCTCTCTCTCTCTCTCTCTCTCTCTCTCTCTCTCTCTCTCTCTCGTTTGTTTTCTTTCTGCTTCCAGCCTCCTCAGCTGTCGTCGGATGTTCGTTCTCCCAAGAACAAAACATCTTTCTGTAAATTTATCTCCTAAGACGTCTCACATATTTAACATTGAGAACGCAGAAGCTGCTTCCTGCATGTGATCATAACATTCCAGTTTCCTATATTAAAAATTTAGCACGTTTGCGTTTGTTACAGCTTTCATGTCCTGTACAAAGAAATTGCCTTGATCGATATCGTTAACTTTGTGTCAGGGTCACGAAAGATGGCTCGTCTACTGTTTTGCTTGACCGTAACCTCCGATGTTTCGGAATGGTACGGTACTTTCCCGAGTTCTAACTGGTATGATATTTGTTTTCCCAGGATGCATTTATGAATTGGTAAAAAGTCTCCACGCAGCCTTCTTGTTGGTTTGTCTGTACGGATCCCGGTAGTATTTGCCTCGCCAGGCGAACTGCCTCCGCCGCCGACACCTTTCTGGCCTTCACCATGTAGCAAGCCGCCATAGTTCCCGTCGTACCGTGTCCTGTGTCGCAGTGTATAGCAACAGCCTAGAGAAACGAAAGGTGGAAAGTAAATCTGTTATTGCTTTCAGTGAATATTTTGGTCTTTTCTTGCAACATTTTGGTAAAGGAAAGCGATTCGGAAAATCGTATAAATAAGACGGACAGTTGCCGATTGACTGCGCGTCCGTAGTTTTTTTTTCTTCGAACACAGTTACTATTACTATTTACTATACTATTGTTATTTTCCTTGTTTCATAATTATAAGAGGAGCTAATAAATACATGTTAAAAAGAAATGATTAATTTTCATTATTTTTTTATTCTACCTAAGCTTCGAACCATAACATGAGTTACATTAGTTGCATGAGTTACAAGTAACTTTTGGCATTTATATTTTAGTTTAGTGTTTCGGACAAAGTTGTTTGGTTTGGTTTTGTTTGGTTTTGGTTTTTTGTTTTGTTTTTTGTTCTGTTTTGGTGGAGATTTGGGTTTTTTTGTTTTGTTTTGCTTTGGTTTCTTCTATGCAACCTCACTTTGCGGCAGGGATGTTACATTCGTCATACAATACAACCCTTTTCAGAATTAGAGCGCGAAGCCACTGCAGTAAACTCCAATAAAACTGCGTACAGTAATTAGTTTCAGCTGTAGCCGTGGCCACTTTGGTGTTGAACAAGGCTACTTGGTAAAGACCAAAAAGTCTGCTTGTACAAAGGCAAAACTAGCTCTGTCTGAGGCTCGAGTTGTAAATGAGAGTTTACGATTGACACCCTGTGTTCAAGATTAAGATACAATGTAACATTACCATGCACTGGTCCATGTAAAAATCTTTTTTATTTCAACTTCCCCAGACAAACTGTCTGCATGGGACATACAATGTTGTCGACTTTGCCAGCTGGCTACAGCTGAAACTAATTAGTGTGAGCAGTTTTATTGCAGTTCACTGCAGTGGCTTCCCGCTCTAATTCTGAAAAGGGTAGTAAAAACCGATGAAAACTATTTTCGAAAGTCATTGGTGTGTGGATGTAGAACTTAAGGCGTAATGTACATGAGAGAGAGAGAGAGAGAGAGAGAGAGAGAGAGAGGAAGTTTTCAGGTATATCATGTCATAACAATGTGAGCTTTCTACAAGAAACAAAATATTCAACTTGCACACCTCGCCCTTTGAATTAGCGTCGTCAACCATCCTCATACACGTCAACACCTGATCCAGAGTGGGTGCCTCTCCGATAGGTATCCAATGGCACTGCAGATCGTTGCAGGCTTCGCTGACAGGGCTGCTGGCTGCCGTCAGGGTTATCAAATGTTTGATTCCAGCACTCCACAAACATCGGCGTTGATGTACTGTCTCTGGCACCCCGCAGACAGCGAGATTCTGAACGTCTATCCATGTGAACTCAGGCGGCGCTTCGCACGTGAACGGGGTGAAGATTCCTTCTCTGTTCGGTAAACAACTCCAACCAGTTTCTTCAGCAGCTGGAATCTGCGGTTTCGACAAAAGAAAATAGTAAGTATCACAAATCAAGTGTCAGATAATAAAAGATTTACGCCAACGCACCTAAGGTCAGACGTTTAAATACAACCCCTGGTTTGTCGCCGCGATTCATTCAATGGTCGCATGTATAGGGTCATAGCTTGTGAAAGGTATTGAAGCGGTAGCGTGCCTGCAAAGGGCAGGGCTTTGCCAGTCGGGTCACGCTTATGCGTTGTCCTCCCTTTTCAACTTTTCGACGAGAAAAACCACAAACAAACACGAATCAGTCTGCGGGCACGGCGTCAAGCACAGTCCATAGTCATGAAACGTGTTTCACAGCCTAAATATAATTCTGCAACACTGAGTCCTTATTCGCAGGTCGGAGGTCTTACCTTCGCCAGGTCGGCTGATGGACGAACTCAGTGATTCAAAATTTTTTTCATCAAAAACAAACTATAGCTCTATTTCTTTAATCGATGACTTGAATCCAGTTGGAAATATATCAAACACCGAAATCATGAACACAAAAATGCCGAAAGGGACTCAATAATTCCGAGAAGTGTTACTGTGGTAACAGTCCTGCTGGAAACACATCTAACATTGAACATTTTCTTTTAACAGACCTCGATTTGCTAAATTAGTCAGCTAATTCCGATTGGAGTTTACAAATATACTTTTTACTTCACCAGATCAGGGAAGCTTAAAACTTGTACTCAGAAGCGTCTCGGAGGGTAATGTACGGGTCAAGCACGGCACGGCATTGTCGCGACTGTCTCATCAGCTATCACGGGGAATCAGTGCGATGAGGTACGCAGGGATTCAACAATATAGAGACCCACAAGAAGCTAGACTGACATCATGTGGAGAGGTTTACTGGCTTGGCATCAAGTCCGATAACGCGCCCAGCAGTATCGTTCTGTCCATTCTCACAAAATTCTCCCTTTCAAAGGCAAATAACAATCTAATAGTACTGATTTACTAAGATGGTCGTTCATTGGGCATAGATTGAAATATATTAGCATACAATGCTAAAGTCTCAAAATTACATCGAACGATTTTTCCTTATATTATTTAAGCTGATTTTGTAATAGTTCTTCATAAGTTCAATCGTTCCTCAAGACTATACTTTCTATTTAAAGGGAAGACATCTCTCGTAAGATCAAAGTTTGTTAAATCACATGGTTGCAGAGCGCGACCAGTACCTGCTATGCTATCCCAGACAATCATTACATGAAGAACGGCCCTTGACCTCTGCTGATACTGGAGTCTGTTTTAATAAGTTCAAGGTGGTTAACTTATGAGTATAACTAATAAGAGTCCATGAATATCAATAAAAGTGTCCGTAAATATCAATACAAAAGTACATAATTCTTGCCTTGTAACAAAACACCACTTGAGTGAAAACAGAGTAAGATCAATGGGCTCTTTAAGGACTCACAGAAATGTTCACAAAGGTTTTTTAGTACTGCCGACTACCCGAAAATTCAATTCTCACTCTGGGGAGCTTTGTCCTTTCACAATGAAAAATATTCGTTGCTTTGATATGGTATAATTTGTATAAGTGCATCGATGTAACACGGCTCTTACGTTGTACTTCTGCTCCGGGTACCATTTATGTATTCTCTTTCACGATCATACTGGATAGGGTTTACGAACCACATGCTTGGATAAGAGAAACAAATCACCGACATTTCATATGTTTGCTGTTGAAATTCACTGTACAATAATGACAAAAATTACCGTATACAGTTGACAAAGTAGATTCAGTGTCTGAGTTAATTCACTGTGCTGACTCTATTTCGTGAATGTTCGATGCATTTCACGTAAACACAGAAACACAGAAAACGTAATTTCATGTATTGCTTTTTTACCGGTCGACACAAACTATGTACCAACAAAAACTATGTACCATCAAAAACGTGCAGGATTTCGAGAACCTGAAAAATGAGTCCCTGGGGAATTACAGAATTGAACTTGAGGTCCTATCTCTCTACGTCTTTAAGCATTTATAAACTTTCAAGTTATCGTCCAATTTTACTCCTATAGGTTCTAAATTACGACAAGTTAGCAACACAAACTGTATTGCCATGTCCACCCAACGCTGACCCAGAGTTACGTGAAAACATGGACAAATTCAAATTCAAATTGTCATTTTGATCGTGCCCTCATTAAAACTCAGGTGCTTTATGACACGAGGGCTGCCTAAACTAAATTGCTTGCAGTGTTGACCCCTAATAATACAGAAGGGTCGTTTTGTCACATGCTTTCACGGAGTACGCATGTATGTATCCAGATTCTATATGAAGCAGCTGTATACTAGCATTAGCAGCAGTATTCTGGAATACATCAGAATTATTATTTATATATTTAGATTTATCCCTACATTTTTACACGAGTAATACCAAGTGAAAAAAAACGGAATTAGTTTGGAAATGGAATCATCAAATTTGTTTTAATTATAAAGCCGTATGAACCTTACACCTCGGAAACTTTCTCGGTTAACGATGACAAATTGGTCAAAAAATATCTTACCGTTCAAACTGAGTCAGTCATCTCTCTTGCACACGCTAAATCAAATCAAATAAGCTTTTTATTTGCTGTTTTATTCGCATTCCGCTTTGACCTGTTAAAATCGCGTTTTGGTACTCTGGCTTTTGATAAACAGGTCGTCACTAGCGTCGGTTAGTAGCACCTCGGTGGAAAAAGTGGTCGCGGAAACGTACTTTCAAACCGCATACGGACAGTGACGCCGATGTGGATTCACATTCACAGAAAGGGCTCGGGGAATCTCTGGTACCTAGCAGACATTAAAGCCGCAAAGCCAAGGTAGTACTCACTCACAGGTTATATCCGATACTTGCACAATGCATATCAGTATTAATTCAGCTCATGGTTGCTTTTGAGAACGACCACTCTAAACAACGAATCCGCAGTTTTCAATTTGGTGAGATTTATATCATGCAATAATCAGCATTATTTGAGATTATGGCGGATATTGAGAATGCGTTTCGTGACCTAGAAAAGGCTCACTAAAATAGAGATACGACTTGTCCGGTTAAACGAAAGAGAATTTTGAACAGCTTCGATGAATGCGACAGTAAACAACTCCAAAATGCGAACCAAAACTAGCAAAATGGTCGGAAATGAAGTCTGGTGATACTAAACTGAGAGCTGTCATTATTGAAAGTATGTTTAAAGAGCATTTGTCTATCGCCATTTTGTGCACTGAGAAGCTTTTCTCTGTACTGTAGGCCTTTCGTGTAAATTGTATACCATTAATTATTTCTTATGACCTGGTTATTTATAGAAAGATAAGCATCACTAGACGTTTTGTATTCGAAACTTTAAAGGGCAAATTTTTCATTTACATCTTGTTAAGACAATTAACACGATTGGAACTAATTTGGGATAATTGGATATCATGTTAATGTTTGTTTAATCAGCAAATATAAGCTCATCTATTTTTCCTCTTTGCAATTCACTTGTTTTTATGAGTAATTTGTAATATCTCAACTTTCAGCTAAATGACACCTATCACATTTTGATATATTTGAATAATTAAAAGACCCAATTATCCCAAATTACTTCCAATTGTGTTACATATGAAAATATTCCTGTACACAATGCAATTTCTAAAAAAACTGAAGTGGGGTTCTCCATTAAACCTAAAGGTGGTGGTGGTACTCTTCTTTTAAAATTCCACTTGCAGTAATTTTTGACGTATTCCAGTATTTTTTAATCTGTCTGCAAAATTCAGTTGCTTATTCTACTTCAAAAATCGTGATGGTCACCATTTAAAAAAACTAACCGTGGAAGCTTTCTATATGCGCTAAACAGCTTTTAAAGTGGCCCGCCCAAGGGGTAGACCAAAACAATATTGTAACACTTTGAGAGTCCGCATATCTGTCCCCATGACCTTGTCAAATCACAGTAACATGATTGGAACTAATTGTGGGAGAAGAGGATATTGTAGTAATGTCGGTTTAATCAGCAAATTTAAGCTCATCTACTTTTCTTGCAACTCACTTGTTTATATGGGTAATTTGTAATATTGTAACTTTCAGCTATAGGGCACCTAACGCTTTTGATGAGCATAAATGTATGTACAGGAGCGCGCACGAGATAATTAAGTTAAGCGATTCGAAGGCGAGAAAGCTGGCCTTTAAAATCAAATTTAGATTCGGCTTCTTCGCAAAAGGTTCCATTAAGTATTTTAGCTTACATCTACTATATGTAATGAAAGGAGGTATACCACTTTGAAAAAAAAGGATATTAAAAACTGCTATGAAAATGTCCACAAACTTGCTTAGTCGGATTTTTATCCATGGTTGTTTTACCGAATTCGACGGAACTTCATTTAAGATCCAAACGTGTTAACCCGAGTGAAACCTAGTGGGTTCTGTACAAGGCTGTGGCAGCGCTTTCGGAATAGGTGTTTTGGACCATAAAAATCTAACGATTCGTTTCTGATCTTAAGTTGTCGAGTAGATTCATTTGAGACCTTCGCATTCTTGTTTGTTTTAGCATTGAAAAAATAGAATTTTCTTCTCACGTAGCGACGCATGCAGGCAAGAGTAGACAATTTGAATTATTGCACAAAGTACAGCTGCGCCTATTTGTCTCGCTAGCATACTGTCAATTAGAATATCGGCGCGGTCATCTTTTAGTTGATTGTATAAGATAAAATCTTCAAGGTTTTGTTCGAAAAAAAATCATGAGTAAAAATTATAGAACTTTCATTAATGTGGTATTATTTTCTGAGAAAGTTGAACTGACAATATGGCATGAATTGGCTACACAGGTGTACGCAGACGAGCTGACGCATTATATGACCCTGAGGACAAGGACCAAATTTCGAACAAGATCGCATTAAAATATCAATACTGCTAAAGAAATACTTGAGAGGGACATTGGAAGAGAGTTGCGTCTTCGATTTCCACCAAAAGCAGCTGTCCGAATCCGCTGAACCAGCAGACGGATCTTAAAAATGATTTTTAAAACTTCATCCAATAGAAACCCTGGACCCTTATGTACCTCGCAGTGACAGCGTAATTGGCAGCTCCGAGGGGCTGCGCTGCGCAAATCCCCCGAGTGCGCAATTGATAGATGGTGTTGTTTTGCAAGAATGTGTGCGCGAAGTGACAGTCTTCACATGCATAAACAAAATCTGCGCATGTTTCGACAAGTTCAGAGAAAATCTACCAAAACAAATGCGTTTATAGTGACTTTTGCAAAGCTGTAAACAGAGACGCGCCGATTGCAAGAACGTAGAATGGCCAGATAATGCGGTTAAAGTTGATAACTTAAAGTATCTTTGACGTGCAGCCATCCTCGGGTCTATTCAGATCCTAACACGATTAGAACTAATTTGGGATAATTGCATTTTCATATTTTTCAAATTTCTCAAAAGTGTTAGGTGTTCTATAGCTGAATGTTGCAATATTACAAATTACTCATAAAAACAAGTGTGTAGCTTAAAAAGAAAAGCAGATGAGCTTACATTTGTAGATTAAATTGACATTACTTTACCATTCAATTATCCCAAATTAGTTCCAATGGTGTTTCCTAATAAGATAGTTCGCTCCCCGACAGTGAAAGATTTAAACTTTCGCTCAAACTTCTCTCATGCAAATTTTCAACTATTCTCTTTCAAAACCAAGAGTTAAACTCGGGGGTCACATCGCAAATTTTGGTACGAGAGAATACCTAATATTTACAGATATTTGAAATTTAAAGTGGTCGTAATCCCTGTGTTATCTCTATGGGAAAGATAAAATTCCCGATTTTCTCAAATGCAAGCCGATAACTACCATATTTACTCCATAAGTTTCAAAACGAGCCCCATAGGCTAAAATAATATTGTAAAAGTTTGAAAGTCCGAATATCTGTCCCCGAGCCGCATTCTACCTTATTTGTTCAACACCTAAACTCTCACATCCAGTGAAATTATACGGCATGGTCACGCAATGCCCTTGTCGTTTGAATATCATTATGTTGCATTTGTCACACGGCAAAATATTTCAGGGAACTCTTCCCTTTTGGGAAATGCAGTACACTCTCCGACATTGAGTGCATAACATGTGCATTGGTGAACACATTTCAAAGGCAAGCGATGTGTCTGTTTCAGTTCCTACACTAGCCAGATACACACTGAAATCAAGCGAATACTTGGATCGCGCTGTTCCGTTCACCACAGGTACATACGGTTTGGTCGAATAAACAACTGTTCGGTTCCAATATCATAATGCATCCATACGGTAGTTTCAAACTAGGTTACTAGGTGTCCTCCGTTTGTAGACGATTAATGTTGTCAATGCGAGGGCGTGTTTTAACTTAATTCACCTGACAGACAATTGCCGTCGACAGCGTCCATACTTCTTTAAACAACGGACTGGAAATCAAAAGGTGGGCGACTTGACGGTGGCCTCAGATTTTTCGAGCATTATTAGAAACAAAAACACTCACACTGTTATACAATTAAAGCTACTGTCTCTTGAACCTTGCAACCTTCAAGTTGCCCAGACTTTCTTGGGCAACTTCTCCAGTCTGAGCATATCCCTGTCACAGCACTTTAAGTATATAACACGATTGGAACTAATTTGGGAAAATTGGATGAGAGTAATTATTACGAAAATGTAACGAAATCGAAATTTTTACAGCTGAAATTTTAAAAAATGATAGAATAGTGTAAAATTTGAAATATTGTTCTCATCGGACAAAACAACGAAAACACAACGATTATTGCATACCTCTTTCATCGGATCCATTTTTATGAAAA
>LD348536.1:73027-86577 GCA_001465055.1 Ptychodera flava | reverse complement strand
CGAGGTCCCCACAGGATACCTTTTATCTGAAGTCTTTCAAACGGATGAAGTAAATTTGATGGGCATAAAGCGTTGTCGAACCGTGCTGCGTGCGTTGGGATAGAACATGCTGACCACTCCAGCAGGTCAAATGCTCTGTAGCTCGGATATATGTGGAAAACATACTTATTCTCTTCAGACAGGACATAAACATGTTGCCGAAATTTGAAATAGGCAGGAAGCACAGTTTTGGCACGGTTGCCGGGTAAAGACGTGATTTGAGCACCCGTCGTAGTATTTGAATTGAGCAAAAGTTCAAATCTTAAAATTGGTTATGGTCATTGAAATGTTAAAAATTAGTACGCACGGAGAACATACATATTTTTTCTAGGTGCGTGATATTGACAAAAGCACAGTGAACTGGCCAAGGCTTGCACGTGTTACTTTGTTGAATGATACAGCGGACGTCGCGTGTCTTGGTTCTAGCTTGGCATTAATTTCTCACTCAAAGTCACTTTCAAAGCGGCAAGTCGCTGTCTGATGTTTATCAATGTTGTATGATATGAAAGCGTGTTTAAATTGTTCGGAAACTCGAAACATGCTACAAGAGCGGTCCGACAAAATTACCCTCCCTGTTTTCAAGAACAAACGATTGCATCATTTCTGGTGTGCTCAGAGCCAATGGAAGCTTCACCCTTCCATCCCCGTTGTCCTTTGTAGAGGTCCAACTTTGCCTTGAGAAACAATGTGATCGGGTAAAACCATGGCGGTGAAAGGGTTAAAAATCCTAAATATTACATGGAATACGGCTGTAAATTGCTGCAAACCATATCATATATATGGACATATCATAACTTCACAGTTGATTGTAAACTTTTCACTCTTTTCTGAAAATTATTCCACAAAGATAACCCTGCTCGCTAGGTTTACAGTACATAAGATAGGGATAGGCTGCAGGCTGGACACATATCTCTAAGGTGAGTCTGGGTAGTTCGTCCCACGGTGTAAATGCGCCCCTCGTTACTAAAAGACTGGCGCTTTTGCTCAAACTTTGCGACAAAAAAACTTTAAATCATATCTTCCAAAACTGATGAGAAATAAAAATCGAGAGTCAATGTAAAAAAAAAAGATTGTAATGGAGAAACAAATTACAGAAAATCATACCGATAATCTAAATTCAAAATGGCCGCTATCCCTGTATTAACCCTATGGAGACAAAATTAAATTTCTATAAGATGCGACGTGAAAATGTTTACTTTTTTTTACAAGTTTCAAAACAGTCCGCTCAGGTACCATGCTGGCAAAAGTATTGCACAAAATTCAGTATCTCAATATCTGTTCCCAAGGCACGTTCTATATCAAATGACAAAATGAATGAGGTTTTGAAAAAAAATCTGTGTCAAAAGAAAATGAAACATTGATATTCTTAAAATTGATCATAAGCTCCTGTTATAGCTGTCTACGTGTGATGTAATGGCGGCTAGGGAGAGCATTGGTGTGAAATGTACGACGCATTGGTGTCTGTCGTCTGCTCCAATAACTATTGGCTCGCTAACATGGCGCCTCAGTTTTCGAAAGATGCCGGAAGTTACGTCATCGTTTTATTTTTTTAACGTTTTATCCGAGTCTGTACAAGGAGAGCGAAAAACACTTTTTAGTATTTCACACCACTCTTTCGGCGTGTTTCGAGATCAGAAGACGTCGCAGTCATAATCCAAAGAGAACGTGAGGTTTTCGTAAATGGATGAAAATATATCATCTCTTTCTCCTTTCTCTGTCCTGCCTTTACGCATGTGTATCGACCATACTTTCGGCGCGTCTCAAAATCCCAAACATGTTCACAAGACTTCTCAAAAATTATTAATATAAGAAAATGATGGTCGAAGACATTAAGGATATAGACCGAAATATGGACTTTGAATAAAAAATAAAATTTCGAAATTATTCCATGTGGCTTCACAGAACGATCGCCGACGAGTGCACGGTTATTATCAATGTCTTCAGGTCAATTACTGATTATATATTCGCAGTTCTGAAATATGAAAGCGTCTCGTCTCCGGCCCAGAACGAGGCTGTGCTGTTCGGGTTAAAGGTTCAGACTTATATCGATTGATAATTAGGAACGTTTGCTTCTGAGAAACAGGGGACGACCGTTAAAAAGCTCACGGAAGTTTTCGAATTCAAGGTTGTTTCTTTGTGTAAAGACAGTGCTAACCGTTTACAAAGAATTCCAGTAAGCTTATTGTAAGGATGCATAAAAAGGACTAGAAGCAGCGATGTTTAGTGAAAGTGATCTCGCCCGTTGACTTCAATAATAAATTAGGGTCGGATCGCATCGAATCGCAGATAATTTTTGGTACGTTTTCTGCGGACCTGCTTCGAACGATTTGAATATCACTGTTAGTGTATCGCGCTTACGAGGTTTATTTTTTTGTCGGAAACCAACACTTAAAAATCATTAAACTCTACTCAAAACGCTCTACGCGTCACCTACAGACAACACGTTCCCGAGAGATATCACCTATTAACGAACGTCTACCGAGCATCAGTCGAAGAATTCCGCAGCTTACCGTCTGGATGCAGCGCCGCTTAACTTGGCTGTACATTTCTTGGCTGTCATTAGGTCGCTTGAAGCCACGGGAGTCGAGGCACATATCCATTGTAGTAATATTCAGCGAGTATAAACGCCACCACTTTCACTTGTCTATTTTTAAACGGCCTCGAGTTCTTTCATGACTGTACTGACCTGGAACCGACGACCCGTAGTTTACCCACAATGCACCTATACCTGCCCGTGTTTCTATTGTTGAAAACAAAAACACAAAAGCTCCCCACATCAGCTAAACATTTATGCAGGCGTGGGTTTACATTAACACTGACTTGTCAGCGAGGGAACGGCTCGCCACTAACCACATCTGTTCTCTTTTTCGCCCTATATCTTCCAACAGACGCCGAAAGGATCCCGACAGCTCAAAATGGTGAGTACACATTGCCGCGTCAGTGAGCTACCGATTTGAAAGTGTTTAACGCGCGACGTGAGCGACCCAGAAGGGGAACGCGTACCCATATAGGTCGCATTTAATTCCGAACTAAATCGGACTACGCCATTCAATCGTCACACGGGAAACTTCTACTATCATGTGAGCGCATTGTATACTCTCTACGGCAGAAAATTACACTGGTAAGGTTGCCAACGAGCTGAATAAGGTACATCGCAAATTTCGCAAATTCATCGATTTAAGCGCGTCGTTTGATACAGATAATGATAATTTTGTCGCCAGCCAAATTAGCATACTACAGTATGCCCCCATTTTGATGGTGAATGATACAGCAGTGGACCCGACACGACTTTCTGCGGGGTTGGTGAAAGGGAGGGTTAAGTTTTGCAAAAAAGATCATCATAGAGTATGAGAATAACACATTATTTTGCATTTACAGGCGGACGTTGACGATATAAAAATGGAAGAAAAAGGGAACCACGAACCGACAACAACGGTGAGATCGGTGAGTAGATTTGAAATGTTCAAATATGTGCCACACCTATATTGTGAAATGCTGCGGTTTAAATATATATTCTCGTATGGGATGAACGGGTTCAACTAAGGTTCGTCGATGTGAACAACAAGCGTTGAATTCACATGCTTGCCCTGACAGTTAACTGCGCTGTGCAAACGAAGATCTTAATTCTTCGACCGTTTATGCAGTTAAATTCAGTGGCATGAATATTGAGACGCACTTTGGTTACGTAAGAATATCTGAAATTAAGAATCGTTTTGGGTCAGCCGTACAATCGATATCGATCGCAGTTTGGTCTGATAAGTTGATGCATTTGGTATGAGTAGCATACCTTCATATAGAAAAATCCGCATTCGGATTGCAAAGACGCAAGAAGACATGATAAAAACGAAGTGTCCCAAATTGGAGTGACCCCTTAATCTGCGCCTATTTGATACAGTCGGCCGTTGAGTTTGTGCACGCGTAACAGTTCAACTGTCTCCACGTCATTTGCATATGAGAGGACGAGTTCCAGGCCGAGATTCATGAGAGGGGGGAAAGTGCAAGTGGTAGAGGAGCCAGCGTAGAGTTGAATGAAGTATCAACGGAACTTTAAAAAGATTTGATTTCACCTTTTTGCGATATCCATTCACTACCACCATTCCATATTGTAAACGATTGTGACAACATTAAACAGTGACGGCCATTATTGAAAATACTTGCATCAGTAAAGCCAGATGCGGATTCATAACCACCTGTTTGATTTAAGTCGGAATGTTCCTCAACAACCGAACCAAAAACATCAGCATGTTCTGCCATCAGAGGCAGAGAAAATGCCGTCCAATCAAACAAGCTGGAAATTTGCGCACGCGATAGTTTGTGGCCCCGCATACGGATGGCGCCTGTGTTTTTAGACTCCCTCTTATCCAACTCATTGGAGGTAGAGGCGAGAGAGTCACTTCTACTGCCTATGCCCAAACTCATTTCTCGAGCAATTTACCAGGTTCAGAACAGCATAACTGTCAGCTCACAGTCGTCAAGCTGCTACTCTAGTCGTTTTTTGAGCGATGCAACACGTTCACCTTGCAGAGAATAACAACAATTCAATTCGCAAAGTAGGTATAGTTTACACAAATACAACGGATGGGTTGAGACAAAGGGGTGCTTACGACGAACTGCGCCATTGTAAACAACATGCAAATTGATTTGTTTGCCCATTCTTTCATCGCTCCAACTGCAAATTATCTTCGGCAATGATGGCATTGCGCAATCGATTTAAAAAATCAAGTAGACTGCAACTTTAATAATAAATGACATTAAACAAGAAGGCAGTTTTCTTGTTTAAGGGCGGTATACCAGTCGATTTAACCCGGGTTCCAGGTCATTTAGCGTCTAATGCATTTTTAATAGTCAACACAGCAATAAGATTATTTTAAACAATAGCACATGTTCATGGTAAGCAAATGAAGGGGTTCTGCAAGCCATTTACGTTTCCTTCTAATCATAACACGAAGCTGCAGGTGTAAAACTCATATTAGTCATTCGAGCTTCGTGGGGTTGATCAAACCTCCCCGCTACCGGGGGACGCATTGTGTTCATATTCCCGTTACATGTTAGATAGTGGTTTGCAGTGTGTACGCAAACACTGATTTTTCTGACTTATTGAAGGAAAAATATCTGGCGCATGTTTAGAAGGATGAATCACTACACCGTTTTATGGTCGACCATATTGTCTCCATTGGTTGTTTCTGGCCAACAAGTGGTATGCGTCCACAATGTGCGGTCGCTTGATAAATGCATGCGGAAAGGCAAATGATTAGTACACTTTGAAAAGTTTGACATGTCAACCAAACTTGAAAATAATTTAGGGTGTTCAATTATTTGACACGAATATATGTTAATGAGATGTAAGATCGCATGATAATTTAGTACAGTTGTAATATAACATCATACATCCTACTTAAAACGAAGAAAAAAATTACTCCAAGCTGTCTACACTTTAGTCAAATGTACCGCGACGGCAAAGTATATCCAATTACCGAAATAGTGAGCATGGCTGCCAGTTTCATAAGGTCTTCATTTTGAAATTTAATCATATGTCCCTTTGTTATCTAGTAGAGTTTTGCAACTGTCTTCCGGGCAAGTATACGTTCAAATTCTCAACGAGTTGCCATTGTATCAGTCACTGACGACCGTTAACCTCGCTCCAGGCTAATCTTTGTAAAAGCGAAAACATGATAGCAATCTCACTGAGCAAGGGCTTGCTGGTTTTATCAGTAGGATGACGGTTTAACTATTTCCCGCCAAAATAGCAGCAGACGACAAACCCCACTCGTCGATGTTTAATTAAATGGATAGGATAGTCCATTTCTCCACGCAGCTGACAATGGTGGCCATGCCAACTGCATTAGCAAGTCAGAAGGACGACGCTATATTGTTGTTTGTCGCTTATAGATAATTTGGACATTGATATTATTATTATACTCTAGAACATTAACATGTCAAATATGTGTGACGTTAAACAGGCCAACATGTACTACATAGTGTAAATGTTGAATATGTGACCTTCGTGTTGAATTAGGCCACAGCTTAGTCATTTAATTTCAAAGGAAATTACATGCAGGGGAGAATTTAGTCGAATTCTGCGCAATAGCGTGGCGAGGGGCTTTTTGCGCCTGGGCAAAAGAGTGGTATTGTTTTTAATGAGTAATGCACAGGGTGCTAATTGAGAGCCCTGTGATGTTAGAGTACATTAACACTGAAGTCTTGTAGATAAGTAACACTCGATATATTTTAAGGGTTGGATCAGCAATTTTTCGAGTTTCATCATAACTTTGTGACAGAGTTTTCATCCCATTAAGGGAACAATTTACTCGATATACCTCCCGTTCAATTAAATCACGCAATGGGCTTAAGGCCAGAACTTCCTGGGTATGTTTTTCTCTATATGTTTTTATGATTTATCGAACTATCCGCTGAAAAAAAATATTGAATGGCCACATCAAATGGAAAATATGAGTCAAATCAAAAGGGGAAAAGTACAGGGTATTGCAAACAATATTCGATTAGCAGTTATGATCAATAAATGTCATGTATTAGTACTGAACATTTTTATTACAGGCCTTACCGANNGGGGGGAGGGGGCTTATCGTCCTTACCAAATAACTGTAGTCCGTCTTTTACCTCATGAGCTGCTAACGAATTATTTGGTCAGGGCGATTAGCCCGGCGTAGATCATCTGTAGAGATGGGGATTAGGGAGGGTAATTAACAAATACGGACAGGTATAGATATGAAGTGTTTTCTTTGAAAAACTATACAGAGATAGCGAGGTATAATAGGCACACACAACATAGGTAAGGCTTGTATAATGAAAAACAAGTTGATGACATTTTGTCGATTATAACATATAGGCGACTATTGCTTGCAATGTCCTGTAAGGAAACAGAGCGACATACACCCTGAGAAACACGGAGCCTCGGAGGGGAGAAGCGCCTATACGATTGAGGTGTTGTCGCTGATACCACCGTAGGCATCGTTCAGTTTCATCAGCCGTGTCGTCGTATTTTTCAACTCCTGTCACAATTTCACATTTTTTAAAGTTGTTTGTTTACTGATGCATGTCTTTCTACATTGATTTCTACTCAGCCGGACGAGGGCGGCACTTTCTACCAACGGCACAAGACAGTGATTTGGGTATGTCAAGTTTATTATGTTGTATTGCGATTGTGACGCCCCACCTCGTGGCGAGCCAACGGTCAAATTTGGGATTCATCTCATGTCTGTGGGTGCCCTACTCGACCGAAAGGTGTGCAACTTCCCTCCCTCCTTACAGACCTTTATTCCAAGTCATTTAATACGTTCTACTACAAACGGCTTGATAATTTGACCCCTGTTAGGAAAGGGTGGCTGTTTTTCAAATGGACCGCACTGCGTAAAACCACTGGCGCGTTGAAGAACATCTCACACGCTTGGTGTGACGCGTTGTTTGTTGGCAATTTTCGACGTGCAAACTTGCTTTGAACAGGTTGGGCAGCTGCTTTTTTGGAAGCTTAAAAGAAAATAACATCATTTCATGATGAAATATCACGGCAGACGTTTCACAGTCAGAAACAACGCAGATCGAATATTTAAAATATGAAAACTTTCATTTGCCTGCATGGGTTTGGACAGATATTCTCTCCTATCCAATCGCAATGGTTGTCGCTTACAAGCTTTATATCTCTAATCAAAACGCAGTTATCACGTACAAATGTAATTTGGCAATTTTCAAATAAACTTTAAACATAAAACAAAACAAAATTCTAGGGTATATGCCCTATTTTACCAGACAAAAAACATGGAGCCGTCACGAAATAAATAGCAGCTGCTATGTTTCTTCATAGACAGTCTCGCTTCTGATGTCTAGTTTCTTAAATCATTTTCGCCGCGACTTTTACTAAGTTTTGTACCACAAAGGTGCTTAACCGACGAAAGTGTTGTCAAAGTTTGCTGAAGACTTTTCCCGCCAAATGTATTTTGCGCGGGTTCAACCTGAAAATCGCTTAACAGCTTTTAGGCTGACATGTATACGTGTGTCAGGTATCCGAATTTGATACACCATTCCCTTTCCCTTCCTCCTCCATGTACAAATCTTAGTATGAATGTCAAATTTGGCTTTGCACAAAATGGCTGCATGAATCATAATGAATCACTCTCGAAGCGCCAGCTTGCTTTAAATTTTTAGCTATTCCTCAGAACATCGTTTTTTAGCTCCATGCTCGGAAGTGTGCGAAGAAAGACAGACAAAATTTATTTACACATTGTCCCGGACCATTGTTGGAACCGCCACGGTCCCTTAGACAAAGAGAAGCGCGGGATGGAATATTTTTCGCCCACGACTGATTCACCTGCAGGCGATGTTGTCGCGATACTCCCAGTTACCAAACCGAAGAACCTGTTGACAAAATCAGATGCAATAATTCGGGTGACGATACAAAGGTCCGGACAATTAACATTCTAAAATTTGCATATTAGGGTCACGGTTGGGCTAATTAATCACTCCATTGAGAACGCCATGATTTGTCACGCTTACAAATACTTTAATTACGAATCGGATTCCGCTCTCAAATACAAATGTTTGAAACGCTAAAGCTGTCCCGGAATGAAATGTGTATGCGACATCGCTGCTGTCTGTGCAAACAATTTGTGTCAATTGGCCTCGGTTGAGTTTTTAATGTCCCGTAAGATGTTTTTCCCAAGGTTACAGTACCAAAATGTTCAGAAATGCGCGATTATGTAAGCAGGAAGGAGGGGAATAATAGACGGTGACAGCATGACAAATATATGCGGTGGTGGAGACTCACTTGTTGTGCAAATGAATGTTAATTTTGCTAATTCATTCGCGAGACAAAGTAAATACTTTCCCCTTATTTGTATGTAAATGTAACGAAATCACGCGATATCTCGAGGCCGTGTTTATGAAATTTGCGTACAATAGCCCCCACTGCTCGACCAAGGACAAGCCCCGCGGCGCTTTCTCTTGTTTCAGGGGCCCCAAAAAGATGATAAACCGCTCCCAACTCCACGAAAAAAATGCAAATTGTCGGCGAGCGGATCATTGTGAGGTACTGCAAGCACGTCAAAATAGTGTCAGTAGTTTTAAGCTGCGTACCACAAACTTGAAGAATGCATAAAAGTCACAATTCCTCTCAGCTGTGAACTGTAGATGTAGCGCAATCATGACGGGTTGATAACGCGGCGTATGGGAATCTGCAATTATTCCATCTTTTGAGACTTTTCTGACTATTTTATAAGCTCCGTGTAACTCCTCGTGTGTGAGACTGGTCCTGCAGAGTATGTCGACGTCGGAACGTTCCGTCATTGAATCGAGATAAAATTTGTTCCGTCGCCTGGGAGGAGAAGGGAGGAATTGTGAGAGACAGAGATAAGGCGACAGACAGGGAGAATCCATCCACCAATTAAATTAATTACAAATAATTTTGAACAAATTTAGCGAATTTTATGCGTTTAACTTGCCCGTTGCTTTTATATATGGACGTTCAATTTGTGAATAGAGACGTGCCTATAGCTTAAAACTGTAACTATCGATGTATTTTCCAGTATTTTCGGGTTTTTTTGTAAAATATGGTTTTTTGTTTTACTTCCCTAAATCACACCGAATTACCTGGTGATAAACTTGACGACGCAGTCTGTATGTGTACGATGTAACTAATGAACGTTGCCATTTGGGAAAAACCTGACTTCCAATCCGGACCAGGATTCATATATCAACTAGCAAGGCTAATACTTTACATTTCCACATACTTTGGGGAAAGGAATACGAGTTTTCACGGGTTATACAGAATAGAAAATGAAGATAATATTATCGAAAGTCATGTTGTACTGTACTTTCCCGGGAGCGCCTCGGTTGCCTGGCTGCGCCTGGTACAGAGATGGCGTCAGCCTCATAAAAGGTCTTGCGCATTACTTCCCGTAGAGACAGATCGAAACTGTATTTAACATTGAAATTCTGACCTAATTAGGGGCGAGGGGGGATGTCATGAGTATACAAGTTACCCTGCTGATTAGGCTCAATGTGTGGCTTAGAATGCAAATCCAGATGAAAGGCACCCACCGCATGCACTGCGCGGAAATAACTGAGCAAGTTGGCCCGCGTTCGATCTTATCGTCTGCTCATTTTAGAGAACTGAACGCGCTTTGTATAAACGGCAAACTTCGTTTAATTTCCATTTTCCGTGCATTATTTACAAATTTTATGTCGTAATTGCAATAACAATGAATAAATATAAAACAAAGGAAAACACATCAGACATCAAAATTCGAACCCTGAAACATTTGAGCGGGAGAGACACCTGTTGATCCCCAGAATTCTACCCACGCAACTCCGGAGCTATTCCCTGTTTGAAATTCCACGTTACTAAATTCTTTGGATGTCACCCCGTACATGTACATACCATTCTGCAATTTCGGCGTGAAGTTTGAACTTTTGGCGACCCCAAAATTTCCGCGTTTGGCAGCGGTATGGTTCGAGGTCTTCCTTTGTTCAAAATTTCAGGCAAGTAAACACGTAAACATGGATATCGATCATCTGCGGTTCAAAGAATTTTGACAGCTATGAAATGATGTCGTTCCGGGTGACCTTAACCCAGATATCAATTTTCGTCCGTTTTTACTAATTAAGCCGATAGTGCACAAGAATAAATAGATTTATCCTTGAACGAAAACGCTGTGAATTTTCACTGGAGTGTTAGTACATTTTAGGAAAAAGCGCGAGATGAAAATTATATCAATCCAATTGGCACGTTGAATTTTGTAACTGATTTGCATAAACACTCTTTTTCATATATAAATGACTGCAATTAGTTTCGTTTCATGTTTTGATATACAACTTCTGTCAGGATATCAAATTTATATATCAAAAACTCTTCCAGAAGCCATATCTTGCTAAGGCAATCGACGTTTCACTCTTATTTGCTACAAATGTCGGTATTTTTATGGAGTACAAGTTATGTGTTGCTGATTGTATGCAACGCCGGAAAACAACTAAGTGTAGCAAACTGTTGTTCAAATTCAAATACAACTGTTCTTGCGTAACAGTTTCTCAGAACGGAGCTACCCCAAAATTTGTTCTGGACATACAATGAGACGACTGAGTAAAGCATGCTGCTTATGAATTGTTTTCTAATCAGGATTGTATGTACCTCATTAGGCCTATAGATGTTTCCGCTGACCCAACCTACCCTCTTTAAACCCCCCCTCTTTTTCTTGCACAAACAAACAAACAAATAACGTATGATTTGGCATTTTTTCCTGTGTTTTATGGGCCGGCCCGAGTTGAAAAAATATAATACCCTACCTCCTAACGAAAAACACATAAATTTTGGAGGGGTGGAGTTCTAAGCAGAATTTAAAAAAGCAACCAACTTACGTATTATGATGATTTCTCCTATCATAATGTTTTTATTGCAATCAGACGCCTGAAATGTCCGGTGCTGTACTCTATAATTATAAACACACCGTTTTTGTGAAGTAACACTTTATTTGTACAATATTACACGACAGCGCGAGGCTGACAAATGTCAACCGCCGTCTTTATGAACGTTCCTAACAATCAAATTCTGTTTGAAAATGTATACATTTTACGACTTTTTCCCCTCGCTTTTAGCGAAGGTGGAGCCATAAGTATTTGAATTCCGTGCATCATGGTCGATTGGTTCTTAACGTACCGTGGTTTTGTTCGGAGATCATAAACCGTAGGCCTTGACCTGACTCGTTCGTGCCAGGGCCACCATGATGCAGTTTGTTTAGGTCGCCATCTTCTCATTTCCCGCCAACTATAGGTTAGCATGTTAATGGCATCGATAAAACAAACAACATGGCGCTTACTGCATATTGTCCTACAAACATATGGACAATTTATTGATCCTCTATTTTTAGTAAACATCAAACTGCAAAGAAAACTTGCATTACATATCTAGACATATATGCTTATATATTATGGTAGTATATCTAATAGCCATAAAATATTTTTTAAAAATTATGTGCATACCATTAAACAAATAGACAGATAAAGTCGTATTGTCATCCATTGTAGACTGTGATCAATTTATTGATTGACCCTATAGAATCTGGGGGCGATATGGCTTATATCACCCTATCAACAAATGAAGAGATGCACTGGGATAGTTATCAATTGTAGACCGCAGTCAGTGTATGGATTGACCCCAGAATCTTGGGTCTATATAGTTTATGCTATCCTATCAGCAAATGAAGAGATACACTCGGATAGTCATCAATTGTAGACTGCGACCAGTTTATGGATTGACCCTAAATGGGGTCAATGTGCTTACATGTATGTTACCCTATCAACAAATGAAGAGATACATTCGGATAGTCATCCGTTGTAGACTGCGGTCAGTTTACGGATTGACCCTAGAATCTGGGGTCAATATGGTTTCTGTTACCCTATCAGTGCTAGGGATCCATGGTATAGAGTCAGTTTTCCCCCTTATTTCGCTTTTTTGTAAAGGTAGATCTATTCGCATTTGAAAGCACAAGTCCAGCTATTTTTAAAGTCTGATCTACCAATTCATAAGCCAATCAACCTAAAGCGCAGAGAAAATTGAAGTACTTTCCCTGCAATGTTAAATATACCAAAGTGTCATGCAACACGGCAGCAAACAGCTGAATTTGACATGGTATCTTTGAGATGTTTTATGCACTAAGGAACAATCAACTCGGTTTTTGGATAGCTACATGTGCATAAGATCAATTCTCAGAGCTAACTGCGAAACAAAGTTCATGGTAAAACATTGCTACAAGATGTCTTTGGACAATCGTGTTTAGCGTTATTCATGAGGTTTTCATAATTGTAGTCTGAAAATATCGCTTGCTTTATCAGACGATACCTAATTCATGGCGAATAATAAAAACATATTTTGAACAGGATACTGCAGGTTCATTACAACAGTGATTAAAGTGTAAACCGTCTCTATACTAGGACGGGATTCAACAAGCCATTTTTTGCGATGTGCACGACTCTAGTTCTATCCCTCATACAATTTTCGGAATAATGATGTATTTCCAAGCAGTATACGTCTGTCCTGCATGAAGCTTGGTTTAGGATGATGTATGTACATCATGGTATCGTAATGATGTCAGATCTGACGCAAGAAAGTTCTGATTCTTCGACTTTGACCTTACGCGTTCACAGAGAAAAGTGCAACACAGACTACTCTTTCTAGGGTCTATGATTTCAATAAGCGTCTTAGCTACTTCTTTCTGCACCAATGAAAATGCTGTACACGATTCTCCCATTACCAAAATCTACGTCCGTCATCGTGCGCGGTTTGTGTGTCAACAAAACTTCAGAGAGCAAAGATGGTTAGTCGGTCGACCGCTTCTAAAACCGCGTTGGTCACTCCGTCAGCACCAGAAATGCCAGTTAGCTCGGACTCTGTACAGAAACCTACGGACCATTACGGTTAAAAGTTCTCGAGAGTGTTTCGAAATCTTTTCAGCCACAGTGGCTGACCCCAACGGCATTTTGCACCATCCTCCTCGCTCCGAGCAATC
>LD348536.1:43119-66571 GCA_001465055.1 Ptychodera flava | reverse complement strand
TGTGTAAATCTTGCTTTTTTTCTCCTCTCTCTCTCTCTCTCTCTCTCTCTCTCTCTCTCTCTCTCTCTCTCTCTCTGCTGGATCACGCGGCATGACCTATAAAAAAAGAGGTCGTCATTGTTCGACAGCTGAGCGTCACCTCCGTTCTGCTGTGCCATGTCTGTGCTCGAAAATAAACGCAGTGTTTTTTTACAGCATACATAATACGCACAAAGCTATTCCCATTTTCTGCCTCGTTAAAATTCTGAAAAACTTCACTGCTAATCGCTGTCCAAACATGCAGATCCCGGACTTTCAAAGTATAGGCGGATAATAGCTTTACAGTGTGTGTGATTTCAAGGCACATTTATTTTGCGAGAACATACAAGAATACAGTTTCGATAATAAAACATACTGACGACTCAACATGCAAATTTTCTACTCAAAGGGATTTCCCCTTTCTTCGTTTAAACCCTGAAATCAATCACTACCAACACAGGAATACAATTGTCGGGAAATAAATGCCAATAAAATATTTTATGTTGTTTGCACATGAAAGCATTCTGCATTTGTTCGGATTCAGCGGCTGATTTTTTTTCTGGTTGCTATTCATAGTTCTGGCTCCGTACTCCATATGCCAAGCTTTAAAACCAAACACTTTTCCAGACTATTTGTTTCCTGTGATGCATTCCATTGAAGTTGGGTACCTGCATTTTGATAAGAGTGATTGGCAACAACAATTAAGCTCCTGACTACAATTGCGGAATTTTAGTAGACTAGCATACACAAAGACTGTAGGCACATTTATGTATAACGTTTGTGTGAAGCCCAGTTTAGCAATTATTAATGCATTCATTGCTTAAATTGAGTTTGTGTGCGGTGTGTGATGGCGCGTGTGCATGTGTGAATGCTTCAGTGAACTGTACAGCGTACGGAGGGATAGCGGTCGAAAAATTGGAACAATTCGGTTATGGAATCACTCCTTTTAAGAGTTGGGATTTGGCGAAGCTGCTTTGGCAGTGGTGTCTTCGCTAGGTCACTAGGTGCCTTGTCAGGGGCAGAAGCCCTACGTTTGGCCGCCATATTGGATTTTGAGTAAAACTTACAATTACCAGTGAAACCTACAGTAACTATGAGATCATGTTCATATTCCTTCTTTACAAGAACCAAAAGACTTTTCCAGGCTCAATTTTTTCACATCTCCATGATTATACACAATGCGTACATAATGTAAGCTTATGCAGACGAATGCCAATCTGTTTTATGGACACACATTGATAATTGATAAACAGTGGAGTGCAGTTTCACGTACACGTCTTTTTCTGTCAAAGACAAATTTAACTCCCTAGAAAATACATGCCTTTCAACTTTTACACTACATAAACCTTGAAATCGAACTGAAAACACTGAGAAATACATTTGATCGTGTGGATAGAACACACAAAGGAAGTGCTGAATTGCTTATTAACCTGAAGGTAGAGACTGCAGTTCAGAATGTGAGTTTGCACAGCTCATTATAGTTGGAACACTCTGTGAACATTGTAAATACTAGGCCCTGTGGGTCATTGTTGACAAGTAAGTTGCATCACAGTCCCTGTGGTTGCATTGACCAGACTGTCGACCGTCTGGAACATGGCTAACATGTGCTAATGGTAAAGCTTACGTTCACTCGCTGGAGCATGCGCGGTAGCATGAATTTACGTTTTGTGAGTTCATGTATACATTGATTCCCATTGTTGGACTTGTACTAAGGACGTTAGTTGTCGTCTACCTTTCCCAGTTCTGCATAAAGGCATCAATGTGAACTCTCAAGATATTCGATTATATATCACTACGTTGAAATATTTTAGTATAATTTTGAGGAAGCTGTTACAAGACCATCAGAGTCACATTGTGCAGGTAGTGTACTTACCTGTCGACAAAACAATATCATGTTGTTTCATAATTATGCAATGACTTTCAATACTTTTCATCGGATTAGTCTGTATGGCTGACAAGTTACAACACAATCAGTGGGAAATTTATTGCAATGCTGTTATCCGTTTGTCTATGAAACATACTTTTCCAAATCATTTAAGTGGGAAATGAGAAGAATGATCTTTGACAGGTAATTTTGACTGTTAACAACTAGTCCAAGGATTTGTCAACACATAGGACACATGGTAAATTTCCGGAGTTAGCTATGATGGTTTACATCAATTTTACTTGAAATGCTGGTTCGCCTCTCTCTATCAAGCATACTTTTCAAAATCATTTTACGTGAGAATTGAGATGCATGAGCTTTTAAAGGTAATCTTTACATGTGTTAACAACTAACAACTAATCCAAAGAAATCTTGAGACACATGGAAACTCAAAATTTGCACAAAGTATCATCAGTGCATGTACTTTCAATCATGGCAACCGCTTGGGCCCCGCCAACGCTGCTTGCAGCTTGAATTTGTATTTCTCTTTCTGTTCCTTTTAGTTCAATGACTGGTTTTTTTCAGACGATGCTTTGTAATTTTGTTAGTTCGCTCGACACATTCACAGTTATGTGGGTTTGACCTACTGTTATGTATCGTGGCTCACATTCTAACACGGTTACAGAAAATGATTTGCACTTTGGCACAAGGGTAAAATTCAAAGACAATATTTATTCACTTTGTTACTATGCCGACTGGTCACATGACCCACTGGCCATCTTCAATTGAAACGTTTGCATTCAATCAAAATTCTGTTGATGGTATTGGCTCCATGCCAAATTTCAAGGTCACAGGCTATGGCAATTTTGTGAAGAAGATTTTAAAGTATTATTTTTCACATTTTTCAATGACCTTTGTCATACCCTGTACGTCTGCAGGTAAACTATTTCATTCTCGTATGTTAGAGACCGAGAGACCTGCCGTCAATCAAACAATGTCAGGTATGGGACCGAATTACACATTTAAATTTCGCTTGACCATAGCTCACATCATACTGTACCTCAATAATTATGTCTATGTCTAATTCTAGGCTTGCAAATAGAACCAGAGGTCTGATTTTTGATAGAGGAGGATATGTATGGGAGGAAATCTCTTGACAAAATTTAACATGACAAGCCACTTCCCACACCTCATTAATTATGCAAATATCTAATTCCAGGCTTCCAAACAGGGCTTGAGATCTGATTTTTTGTACACAGGGATAAGTATGGGAGTAAAGCTTTTGATGAAATGTGTCAGATGACCAGCACACTCTGTCTCATTAATTATGCCCATATCTAATTCTGGGTTAGATAATAGTGGTAGAGGTGTACTTTTGGGTACACAGGGATAAATACGGGAATCCTTTTTTGAATGTAACGTGACCTCGATAACGTTTGACCTAAAATATTCTTAAATGCCTCTAAATCGCTAATCACTAGGGTTATACCTTTTATATTCGGCAGGTTGGTAGACCTTATATTGCAACCTCCTTCCTCCCATTAATTTCGTGCACATGTAATTCTGGGCTAGCCAATAGAGCTGGAGGTCTGATTTTTGATATACGTGGAGACCTATGGAAGCAACTTATTTTTGCAGAATTCCACGTTACCTAAATGACCTTTGGCCTGCATATACGCCTATGAAAAGTGGCTACAAGGGCTATACCCTTCATATTTTTAGGGGGGGACCTTATAGTACCAAACCATATACTTCATTAATTATATACATATTTAAATCTGGGCTTTCAAAAAGAGCTAGAGTTCTGATTTTTGGTACAAAGGGATGCCTGTGGGAGCAAATCTTTGTGGCAAAATGTTGCTTGGCCTCGATAACCTTTCACCCCAAATATACTTGTATGGCTATGGATCAGTAACCACAAGGGCTACAACCCTTAATGGGATTGGGCATCTGTTGTCAAAAATCTATCAGATGCCCAACCCCATTAATTATGCACATATTTAATTCTAGGCTAACAAATAGAGCGAGAGATCTGATTTTTATTACATAAGGATGTGTACAGAAGCAAATTATTTTGCCAAAATAACAAGTGACAGGATGACCTTTGACCTCGATTTCATAAATAGGCATATAAATCAGTGACCACAAGATTTATACACTTCATTTTTGGTTTGATGCGGACGTTACGCTGCCATATTATTTGTCTCATTAATTATGTGCATATCTTTCTAATTTGAGGTTAGACATTAAAGCTAGAGATCTGATTTTTAGTTGACAGGCATGAATATGGAAGCAAAGTTTTATGCCAAAATGTCCCATGATTAGGATAACCTTTGACCCCTATGACAACGTTTGACTTCTATGACACACTTTGATTGCTTGGGCCCCGTCATTGCTGCTTGCCGCTATATTCGTATGAGTTGAACGGAATTTTGTGAAGAAATATCGATTCACCAATACCATGTCAGACTTGAAAACTTGAACGTTTTCAACATTTCAGATATTTCTAATCTAGGGTTTTATGTATGCTAACAATTTTGCGGACCACTGAGAATGTAGTATTTATTTAACTTAACCCATCACGTGTTCTGCTAAAGAGTGAGAATTGAGCGCTATAGAAAATAAGTCTTTGTTTTAGATTTGAAAATACATCGCGGTCATTCATGGTACTTGAACAGTCGCAGTGCAGTTAAGACATTCAATCTTGACTAAAAGCGCGTCATTTTCTGAAACGCAATTGACCTCATAGAATCGAACTAAAGTCAGACTCGCTTACACATGTTAAACTAGACTTGGTTCAAGTCGGTGAATTTGTAAAAAATAAAATCATTTATAATAGTTTCTCTTGTGTCTCTCCTATTTCGTACAAACCTATCCGGAATTTGGCAGCCCAGGCCAGGTTTTCCCAGTGATTGAATGCGTCACCTTTGAGTCTGCGCAGTAGTGAGTTAGTTTCTGCCGGGTGACACTCCCCTTTATTACATGCCTCGATATGAGTGCAAATCAGTGCATTGATTCTGAATAGGAACATCCGGGAAGTTAGCGGACCGGTGAACGATGTACTGACCGGTTTCCATGGTTACCCAGTCCAGTGAATCCCTTCGACGTTTTCGATGTCAATGTAGACGTTGAACGCTAGATGTAAAATATCCATGCGCGCACTGCTATTTTGATTTTCGTTAATATTTGTTTGATGCAGGTCGATAATTGTAAAATTGTTTGAAAGTGCCCTGCATGTAATTAAATGTTATATAGCATTAACTGTGAAGAAGCCTGTAATAAAATATTATTGCCTGAATACATGGGTTTATGTGCCCTCGTAGCAGGAGACAATTTGCCTTCCTGGCGTCGGGCAAATTGTCACCTGCTCTCGGGCACATAAACCCATGTATTCAGGCAATAATATATAGTACAGCGTTCACCCCACTCATGGCATCCACTCCACTCATCGCGTCCACTTCAATCACGCGTTTCACATTAAAACAAAATACAAATCATCGCTTTCACTCCACTCAAACATTCACAAACCACAGACTTGATCCAAGTCTAATGTTAAACAAGAATGTCATTGATCTCAGACAAGTTACAGTGTCAAGCCAGTTATTGATGTATACTCTCTGTCAACAGTTATCAACTTTGTCAATTACCATGCACCTTTTTGTCATGTTCTTTCAGAGGATAATCTCGATTACCACAAATCTGTCTGGTATAGAGGTACCTGCCCTAGGGATTACAAGACCTGTCCCAAAGAGTGAGTACAACCTCCCAAGTCATTGTCCTCCCCAAAGGCTAATCTTACAACCCAAAACTACAAATCAGTTGCACGTGTGCTATATCCACCACGTGTGATAAAAAATTACCATATGCAAATCATCAGGTGCAGATGAACCACAAGCCAGCAAACTGATGTAAACACGATTTCTCGTTCGCAGAAGGCGCAACTCGTTTATTACATGCCTCGATGTGATTGCAAATCAGTGCATTGATTTGAATAGGAACATTCGGGGAGTTAGCGGGCCGATGAACGACGTACTGGCCGGTTTCCATGGTTACCCGGTCCAGTTAAGCCCTTCTGCGTTTTCGACGTACAAGTTGACGCTTAACGCTAAACATAAAATATCCATGCGCGCACTGCCAATTTGACTTTCGTTCAAATCTGTTTGATGCTAGTCGAAAATGGTAAAATTGTTTTAAAATGCCCTGCATGTAACTAAATATCATATATCATGAACTTTGAAGAGGCATGTAATAAAGATATTATTGCCTGAATACATGGGTTTATGTGCCCTCGTAGCAGGAGAAAATTAGCCCTCCTGGCGTCGGGCAAATTGTCACCTGCTCTCGGGCACATAAATCCATGCATGTATTCAGGCAATAATATATAATATAACTGGCATTCCAGTCATCATCATCATGTACGTATAAAAGATCTGACACAGGAAAATGAGAGGAAAATATTAATTTGGAGATTTCTTAGGCCATTTGTCACCGTAGAATCATCTCAAAACTTTTCAAATTTATAGTGTTATTATTTGATGATTGAGAAGATCGTTCATTCGACTGAACTGGTTTGCCATTTTGCCCTTCTCTGCAGTTTTGATGATAAAGCACCCCTCATTATTGTCGGTCTCAATGGATTCACTGGTGATATGTTCAGTAGGAAAGTTGTGCCCAACATCTACAAACTCCGTAAGTATCGCTAAGTTCCAACCCGCTCTTATTTATGTATGGATTAAGGTAGTATGCGCCTCGAAAGATTTAAACTTTTGCTCAAGCTTTTCTCAAGGAATCTTTCAACCATTCTCTTTCAAAATCAAGAATTAAAGCAGGGGTCACCGTGCAAATGTTGGTACTAGAGACACAAACTACCCAAAATTTACCGATATTCAAAACTCAAAATGGCCGCAATCACTGTGTTAACTTTATGGAGAAAAATAAAATTTTCGAATTAAAAAAATAAACTAAGCCGGCGAAAAGTTTTCTTACACCAAGAGGCTTAAAGTAACCCCCACAAGTGGTATATCAGAAAAGAATTGTAAAAGTTTGAGAGTCCGAATATCTGTCCCCGAGGCGCGTTCTACCTTAAGGAGCGTGATCGTAGCTAAGTGCATGTGAGCGTGCACTACGACAGACAAACATGAAAGGACTTTCTCCAGGCCAAACGGAAACTAGTGAGGGTGTTGCTAATTGCTTTAGTTATCAAATCATCACCCTCAAACAGTACAGAATTCCTTTTGTTCAGTGGCTGTCCGGAGGGAACGTCATCCTTCTGTGCGTCAGCCTGTTCATTAAGCAGGACCAATTGCTGAGATGGAGAACAGGTGTTTCAATAACAGCACAAAGGTCACATATCCGTTCGAATGCGTAAGTTTCTGATCAACGACGCTTATTCGTAATTGATAGGACAAATAGGCAAAGGCCATGCAGTTAAAGGACAAACACGCACAAAAACCGTCGCCACCTGTTTGTCGCCTGGTCGAGACAGACATCTATGACTAGGGGGGCTTGAGACGAGGAAACAGTATATGGTACATAAGGGGCACAAATTTTTGTTCCAAGTTTAGGGTTACATGGCATTCCAGTAGTCATGTAAGTTATTTTTTTACGAGAACTTTGTAGGTAGATGCATAAATATATTATTCCAAATGAAGATATGTCAAGGTGTAAATACTTTTTTTAAAATATTCAGTAAACGATCTGTCCAACTTTGACATCACTAGAAAGTATATGCGCAGGAATTGCATCACTGAGTATGCGGTGTAGTACATAAGTTCTCCGTTTGATATGTGAAGTAAAATGTGAAATAAGTGGCTCATCGTTTTGATGGCGCTGTTTTTGTTTTGTTTTCGTTTAATTTGTTTTTTTTCCTGTCAGGTGATTGTGGAGCACACACGCCTAATATGTCCAGCATGTTCCCTCTGTCAGCGTTCCCGAACTACTACACAGTGGCAACTGTAAGTAACAACAGTACACGCCCTCCCCCCCTGCCCCCCCCGAGGTGTTATGATTTCCCAAATTATCTCTAACATTACATATTTATGAAAGACGGTGTATCAAATATTGTGCAAACCACTGAGGCGTTCAGATCCTCAGTAAATTAGCCAGAAAGAATAATTTATATGAAACAAAATTTCGACGTATATTTTTTGCAAGACGCCGCTTGAACTATCACAATTTTTGTGGATAGACTGTCTGCGCACATAACATATTCCAGAGTCCAACTTGGTACGCAAATTGATAAATCCCTGAAAGGAATGTCTCTATTCGACGAGTAAAGCACGCCCCTGCACCTAATTGTTGCTCTTGTGTAACTATAAGAATGGAGGAGCAAATCGAGCTTCATTTGCATGACAATAGGATTGCACATTTTTTAATTCTCCATTGGTCATTACAAGCCAGAATTTTTACCATTAATGTCCACCATTTTTTACACAAAAAAGGCGTGTAATTTTATCTTTTTTGCAATGTGAAAATTGGAAAGACTTAGAGGTGCCAAATTAAGCTGATTTTTGTTCACTTCTTCGATGGAAAAATTAAACTAGAAAAGTATTTACTGCTCACACACGACAAAATGTTGATATTCCTATACGCAAAGTGTATTAATTAGCAATGTTTTTAATATGCAAATCTTGAGACGTTGACTGGTTACTAATGGAGACCATTTATGTGCGTCGGATCTTGCGCTTTTTATTCAAACCTAAAGCCTCATGCCACCTAAAGTGACCCATTAGTGTTGTGTCCATTGAATTTATGCTGGCGCCCTCGTATAAGAGTCCTTTCATACAATTCCTTCTATTGTTGTTTCTCTAATAATATAGGAAATAGTGTGCCGGCAACAATCTAAACCAACCTGTTTATTTTTATTACTGTGTATTGTTATTATGGCAAAATAACAATAAACACCTACGATACCATTCATACGTTCATAATAATACAATTTATGAATATTGTCATAACTTGGCGGTTTAGTAAACAGTGCATACGACAATGTAGCGCTAATATTTGATTTATCCAGCTTCGCTCATACCAGCCGTTGTTTCTGCTGCTCTTACACTTAACCATCCTATACGGCGTCGTGTTTTATTATATAGGGCCTCTACCCCGACGAGCATGGCGTGGTCGACGACTACGTCCTTGACGAAGATTTCGACGCACAGTTCGTGAACGGGACCGACTACAGCCAAAAAGAAGACCCAGCGTTCGCCGCCCGTTGGTACAAAGGCGAACCAGTAAGCAAGCCTAGACTTGAAATTTTCGTGAACGGGTTAGTGGTGCGCCCTCATTGCGCCAGTTGAACAATGGACAATTGTTATAATAGTTTCTAAACCACGGTCTCAGTTGACACACTTACTTAAGTGTACCCGATCATAATTCGTTCTTTAATTGTACAGAGGGGTTTCTTGTTGTGTTTCTGCGCACTATTCAAGAATGTTATTGTAGACTTAATATTTCATTTCAAAATTTGCATAGATATGGACCACGGTCAGAAAACATCACATGAAGTCGGCGTCGTTCCGATGGCCTGGAGCTGACGTGCCAATAAACGGTAGGCTTTTCCGTTCAACACTGTGACCATTTTGATGACCCTTTGTGAAATTATATCCTTACATTTTTCAGGTTGTGTTACTGAAGCCATATCCTTGATTTCATGAATTTTTTTCTGTTTTGTATCGATTTTCAACAACAAATAATATTTTTATGGACGGGAAGAATTGCCACGGGTCTCTTGTAACCTTATATGTCAGAATAATTTGATGGAGTACCATCCACGTTTTCGGAGTGTAAAAGAGTTGGGATAAGGAAAGCAAAGAAATATTGTGAAAAAGATAATCCAAAAGTCAAGTTTAAGTGTATACATACATGTATGCGGTGTAGTTGGCTGGTCGCTGATGAGGAATACAGTCTTGGATTCCATTTTGAGAATTAGAATTGTCTTAAACAACACATTTGTCTTTTCCTCAGGCTGGCTCCCGAATTACTATGTATCTGGACGAAGGTAAGTAGATTCCATCTTGACTCTCTCAAGACTTGTGTTGACAAGCTGAATACTGCGTATCTCGACATGCTTCGGGAAGTAAACAAGAAAATGTAAATGATATAAAACAAAAATAGTGCAAAAAATATCATTACAAGTTACCGCTAATAGCTGTTATGAATGTTAACTGAATGTACATTTCGCATTTCCAATGGCAAGTGAAATCTTTCTTTCAGTCCAAGGAATTTCAATGATCAAGTGGACAAGGTCGTAGACTGGCTTAAAATGAAGAAAAAGGACAGGTAAGTTTTCCATAATTTATGAAATTCCACTTCTGTGAAATCCTATAATTACATTTGGCAACTTATGTTGGTTATGCACGATTCTCTTAATCCTTAGTGCAACAAACTATTTCCTTGATCCCGTAAAGGGACCGAGAGGATTTCACCCGGTATGCAGATTTTCCGAGACTGCAGCTACTTGTACTGGCGGCAAAAATCCACTCTGCTGTCGTCTAGTGTCAATCCATATTATCTGCAGCGTGACTAAACGTCGACTGAACTGTCAACGGTGCACCATGCTTCTGTATTGCATGAATGTGTGTCGAAACTGACTGTAATAAAGACTTACATCTTCGTCGCTTTGATAACTTTCAATTTCATCTTACACATCCAGGCCAAATCTCATCATGCTGTTCTTCAACGCCTCCGCCTATGGTGACTTCAGATCTCGTCAAAATGAGCTGAGAGCGGTGGACAAGGCAGTTGGTCGTCTGATGGGCGGTCTGGTCATGTTAAAACTCAAAAACTGCGCCAATGTCATGCTGTATGCTGACTACCTGCTGACGAACAGGAGCTGTGGGCGTATGTTTGCGCTCGAAAATGTGAGCTTTTGGTTTTTTTCACATTCCCAATTTATGTTGTAAAGTATAGCTTTGTCATTCAAGTAACCTGAGTTCATTTTCAAAATTCCCATTACGACGCGTAGAACATTGAGTTTTGTTTCATTTTATACGCCATATTAAATGATGTATTTCAAAGGACAGCGTACGTGACTATGCAGCTGTCTCGCCATTTTTATTATAAATACGAACTCACCACGAATTTACCCGATTATATTTCCTACGCAGTACATCCGTGATGTCGACAACTATCAGATTACTCCTGATTGGCTGAACGGCCTGAAGAGAGTGAACTTCACTTTGAATCCTTACGGTCAAGGAGGAGGAGGTGAGATCAACTGTATCGCAACTTCTCTTGGAGAATTTTGCCTGCTTTGGAACTCTCCCCTAAATACTTTGGGCTTATCAATGAAAAGTCGCACACAGCGTCTCGCAGAGCGCCCCTAAGTGTTGATGGAATAGCCTGATTGCAGATTGTATACCAGTTGTGACAAATGACCCAACAAATGATGAAAAGAACGATATTGGCGAGGCAAAATTTTCTTTCAAAAGATGTTGACTGCGTTGTTTTACGTTGGACAAAGTGTAGAATAATCGTTGTCCAGAGAGAAAGTTTATCAAAAAATGGCATTGTTTTTTATGTAACATTTTCATACATCTTCTTACGATGTAAACGGCTCACATTTGACCCCATAAATTTGTGCACGGGTCTCGCGATGTATAAAAAATATTTTCAGGCAATGCCTTCGGAATACGACGTCTCCCGACCGTTTCCGGCATTAAGCGGTGGCGTTCCGAAAAGGTGTTGATGTTATCGCACTGAGTGATGTTATCCTTGTGAGTCCAAAAGTATCTAGGCGCGCGTATTAAACAGTATAGCACGCCGTACTGCGACTGCGTTAAGAATGTATAAGTAAGCACCAGCCCTGATCACAAGAGTTTCACTGATGAATGTTCGGTCGTCGGAACTTACAATTCAGTGAGCCATCAGAATGCGAACATCTCCGAAAACGTTTTATTACGTGCCTCGAATCGAACGTCGGGCGCTCCATAGTTCGATGGTAACTTATTGATGACGTCATGGGCAGCATGATGAACCGCATAACAGTGATTTGAATATATCAATACGCATTTCGATGATGAAAATCATTCCATTTTCATACGGGACGGACTTACGTCTAAAATGGAAACAAGGCATATGATTGTCATTTACCAATGAACCAAAACTTTTGGAATGAAAACTATGTAACAGAGGCATGTAATAAAAACATTATAGCCCAAACAAGGGACTATGTACCCTCGAGGCAGGAGACTATTTGCCCTCCTAACGATGGATCACCCCTCGGGCACATAGTCCCTTGTCTGGGCTATATAATTTTTTTTTAACAATTTTGCGAGATCCTCGCGCAAGTACATGATCGCATATGGATCGTTGGTACTGAAATGGCATGTTTAAACTCTGTTTCTGAAAGAGAATGCCATTTAAATTGTAAATTTATTGATATTATATCCAGGTATATGTAACTTATCTTTGCCACGTTTTAAAGTTAAACAAGTTTGATTTATTTGCATATTATTCTTATTCTTGTCTGTTTGCCTGTTTTTCTCGTAGTTGCATTCGAAACCCCGGAGACAACAGTTGACCGTCTGAAGGTTAGTATACCTAATAACAAATATGCACATTTATATGCAATTATGCAAATCGTAAATCATAACCTTTCCACCCAGAAAAAAGTATGGGAGTCGTGCAGTTATCTACTCGGGAAGTTGACACAACAAACTTCGCTACAGTTTGACCTTTGTTCTTCAAGAAATTACTTCAAGAATTTTTTTTTACTTTCACTTCTGTAAAACACCAAGCACGCTAGGCAACCTTAGACTGAAATATCCGTCGCTCGAGGGCGCTCGCTACGCTCCCCTCCTAGATGAGCGTAGAGAGCACCCTAGAGCGACGGATCTTCCGTTCTAAGACAACGTAAGCTAGCTGTATCGTTTTTTGATGTGCCTCTTCCAGTCATCTGTCAGCATAAACGTCAGGCGAGTTCAAGTTTTACCGGCCATTAAGTTCAAAGCATGCTTTCATAGCACCCGTTGAAAAAAAAACTCGCCTTAATATTAAATTGTCATTTATCCGTGTACAAGCAGCTTTAGCATTATTCACACTAGGCAAAACATGGGAAGATAGCAATATTAAGATTTTTTTATTTCATCAACAGTGCAAGAACGAGTTTGTGCAAGCCTACACCAAGGAAAATCTCCCAGCCCGCTTACACTACGCTCATTCGTACCGCATCGAAGATGTCATCATCGTTGGTGCGCGGGGCTACAGTTTAAGAACGTACGTATGCAATAAAAGCATTCGTATCCTCACTTGGTGTAGATGCAGTTTTCTGTATTCAAAAAAATATAAGTTAAAATAATTTTTGCGCGACTACCGCCATAATTTACTTGCCCCATTTCGTTACAATGTGTCGTTTTATCGATATGATTGTCGCACTTAAATGATCACCATGGACAATAGAGCGGGTCTTTCCACCTCTGCTATCTATATGTATGTCCTGACCGTGAAGCTGGACTTGCACTCCATTTACTCTTCATCACTAATTCCCATGCAGTTTACAGTTAATTGTAGTTTGTATCCCATTTTGTTCTTTTCCCACTTGGATAATAATTTCGGATATGCTATAAGGCGAAAGTATTCACATGCAAACGTCGGATTACTTTTTTTTCATATTTTCCACACAGAAAGGACAACTTCAACAGAAATACCGAAGAAGGTTACTGCTCTGGTGTGGCCCCTCAGTACTACTTCAAAAATCTGACGAGCCGGGTAAGTTACAGTGTAATTTGTGCTTTTTTTGAACGCAGAATGGTGGCGCTATCATGTTGTTCACAGCTTGTCACATTCAGTTACAAAAGACAACGGATCCATTTTCAGACAATTTACCGACGGTGATATGAAAGTCTTTTGATTTTTGCTATAGCTTGTGAAAAATTAATTCTCGATTGAATTGAAGCATTTGCTGAAAAAATTTCCTAGGTGAAACGTTCACCTATTCTCTCACAAAATCAAGTACCAGAAGAAACCCCTAACATTTACATTTTCAAAATTGCCGCCATACCTGTGTTATCTCTATTGAGAAAATAAATTTTCATTTTTCGAAAAACTAAGACCGTGAAAAGTTTTCTTACACCAAGAGCTTTAAAACGAGCCCCTACAAGCATTCGGCCAGAAAAAAGTTTAAAGATTTGAGAGTCCGAATATCTGTCCCCTAGGAGCGTTCTAACTTAATCGATAAAAACCTACGTTGTTGATAAGGCTAGAGCTAGCGCTCGTGTACGTATATAGCTAGAGGTCTTCGGAAGACCTCTCGTTTCGCTTCCAAACGTTAGCGTCAGCGTCATTCTATCATTGCCATTTGAGAAACGATACGAGGTGAGTGTACTATTCAACGATGTTGCATTGGCGCGTTTCCTACTGTCAGATGGAGTTTTCACCATCAAATTATTTTTGCACAGGTATTGTTCGTTGGTAATGGCTACTCCTTCAACCGCGACTATGCCATGAGCCCTTTCCGCAGCGTGGAGTTGTACAACGTGATGGCGGAACTGCTGAACATCAAACCGGAAAAGAACAACGGAACGGAAGGGTCGCTGAGAGACGCCCTCACACGACCAAAAGGTCTGAATACCACCCTGGAGAGGATCGCCCGCCCACTGGATGGTTCCTTCCCATCTGGTACGGAAGAATACAACTTCCAGCTCGCTAGCGACAGTACAGAGTGCAGATGTGAAGACGAACATGTAAGTTGAAATATGTATTATTCCTTTCAAGTTGCACCTGACTTTTGACCCACTTCGGTCCTTCTGCAATCCGTCATCAAAATGACCAATTTTTGACTAAACCAATTGATTAAAATGAGTACGCATGGTACTCATTTAAAATTCATGACTACAGCAGATAAATATGTCGCTTCCTTTAAAATTTCTTGTAATATCTAGCAAGTTTTCTCGTCCTAGAATATGTATGAAATATGAATAACATACTGTACGCCTGACTTTAATTTATCCATAAATAAAGATGCCAAAAAAGCCATCTTGTGAAAAAATTCTAAGTTACGCCACATACAAATCACCAGCGGTTTTGCCCTACAGTAAACTCATGCAAAGTCAGTTCATGTTAAAAACAGTCGTTTCAGATAACACCAAATATCAGAGTAATTCCGAGTGATCCATTAGCTCAGTTGTGGGTTCGAGTCCTGTATGGGTCACTTTTCATTACATACATTTCAAAAAATATAAATTCGTATAGTGAGGTGAGTCACAATTTTAAACCCATCAAATGTCGTTTAGGGAATATTTTGCCACAATAAACACTGTATGTTTTCATATTACATTACCGAGACCTTCAAAGCAGTGTAGAGGTATAAAAACGTTTTTGCAGCGTGCTATTTTAACCCTTTGAGTGCTGTAATTTTTCCCACCAAAATTTCGGCTCAACATTTTACCAATTTTTGTGAATTTTTCTGTAATTTTTTTCGATAATTTTGGATCAAATGGACATCACGTTTCATTGGCTACAATTTATTTTCAAAATTTTGGCAAAAATCTGAAAAATATTGACTGGGGTACATTTTATAAAGGAGACAAAAATGATTTTGGCGCTCAAAGGGTTAACAGAAAATATGTAGGTAAACATCGTCAAAATCATAACTTCCCATGGGAGTACAGTGGGGTAAAACCTGGTCCTTATGTTACTATGAACTTTCGCGCTTGCCGATACGGGTATATCTGGAATTATATATATTCACACATCCTTTTTCCTCTCTCAGCTTGACAACTATTTTGATATCCAGACTAAAGACATTCAATATTTTGACACTCAACGGTTGAACTTGGACGGAAATGGGGGTAAGTATCAATAATTTGACACATACCGGTAGCTGGGAAACAAACATGGCTCATAAAAGCATCGTTCCTCATCGAAAAGAAAGTGAAAATTTTCTAATTTCTACCGCGAAATGCCTGATTACATCTCGATTGGTTAAGTCTGTATCTGTCAGCTATAAAGGAGAGGGGAAACAGTTTAGCATTCTGTATTGTTATTTTCAAGACCCTGTGCAATTAATCAAGCTTATCCTTCGATCTGCGAAAATTGTAAGCCTTCTTCCGTATTCTCAAAAGTTGACACCGCTGCTGATCAAAATTTGTGACTATAGTGTACTTTTACCAGATCTTGAGCGATGCTATAACACGGTCAATGAATTAGCAAAATTATTTCCACTGATAAACTTGCTGAAATTTAATTCTCTGATTTTTTTATTCAGTTCTCACAATCTCAGTCAAATGAATTGCAAAAACTGATATCACACAGTATGGGTACCACTGTTCACAACGCCCTCTACTGATGTTCATGTTACATATTATGTCTTATGTATAACTCGCAAGATTTTCACTAAATCGACAATCAAATGACACAAAAAACGGTTCATTCTCAGTCACCTATGGTCAATTCCGCTCTGCGTCTATATATGTGCCCCATAGACGTCTATGGGGCGCGTATATAGACGCAAAGCGGCATAGACCACAGGTGACTGTGGTCCATTTGACATAATCTTTTAACACATAATGTTTTTAATCTCGATGCCAAATTGAAGATTAGCCAGTTCCTGTTCAGATATGTGAAGACGAACATGTCTGGGTGATATATTGATTGATTTATTGATGTCTAAGTCATCGAATGCTTTTCAAACCAACAGAGATCGCCTCTCAGAGAGAGCATGCCCCATGGGGAGTTCCAACCATCTTTAACCTGACTCATGAACAGCCAGGCAACTACACTCTGATCTACAACCGCGAGTACATCGTCGGATGGGACAACTATCTCAAGGCGCCGAAGTTTGTCTCCTTCACACTGGAGAAACGGGTATGTGGCTGTGTAATAATAAGTTTATTATAGCATACAAGATTTGTATACAGATAAATCACCATCATGTAATTAACTCACCCACTTTTTGATAGATGTTATAACCGTCAAATATATTAAAGCTTACTGTGCTCTTGACATGCGCAAAGGTAAGCAGTTTGTAGCGTAGCCATTAGCTTATTGCCATTCCTGACATTCAGTAGCAATTAATGGTTCGCTCTCTAAACTGAAAGATCTGTCGCTCGAGGGCGCTCTCCTCATGATGGGGAGCGTAGAGAGCGCCCTCAAGCGACGGATCTTTCAGTCTAACTGACTGCCTATAGCTGATCTTACATCATGCACAAATCAAGACATCAAACAGTAAAAGGAACTTTTCAAATGTTGAAAAATTGAAAAATCCGTGACCTTATCCCTTCCAAATGACTAGACTGTCCTCTGCCTTCTGTTGATTAATGTACTCATCTTTTTCTTGTCTTTCAAAGTATTCGACCAGGTTCCCCAACTTCAAAGAAATCAAGCACTGTATCCGTCAGGACGTACGTTTGATGGATGCCTACGAACCAAAGTGCTCAGACTACAGGCTCTTGAATCTCCACAACATCACCATGGGGTTCTTGATGCATCCCAGTAAGAAGCTTTCACACTTAATTGTTTCAGTTATAGTAAACTTTCTCACTTGACGGTTTCAAATGGGTTTGAAGGCGTCACTGCCGTGTACGCTTCGAATGACGACGTAAATATGCTGTCAGTAAGATCGAATGATCCGCCCCTAATGCAAGATAAGCGTGTCGGCCACGTTTAGCCGGCCACCGAACTTCCGCAGCGACTACATAGTTTTTGCGGAGTACATTTAGTTGCGCAGCCAACAGGTCAAAATTGTGTTGGAAAAAAATCTTGAATACACTAAACAGTGCCAATGTTTTCTACAGTCAACATTTCTGTAGGGAAAAACCCGATTGAATATATTAATGAGTACACATGTTTTCTACAGTAAAAATTTGTTGGAAAAAAAAAGATCTTAGACACTTAACAGTACCCATGTTTTTTACATTTCAGCCAAGGTCTTCACCATGGAGGAGCAGATGGACACTCTCTTGACCTCTAACACCGTACCCATGTACGTGAACTTCTACGAAGGTAAGTTAATGGTAATATATAGAAGAGACAAGGATATCAAGTTCATCGACAAAAGGAAGAATGTCACACTCATCCAGCAAAACCGAATATTTCGTATCAATTCCGTAAAAATTATCATGCCATCAAAATATGGATTATGAGTTCTCTGACCTTGAATTTAAGCATGACTACCTTTTCCTTTTGTCGTTTTTATTAGTTTGCTTAATATTTCAGGGATAATTTGTACGAAAATGATAACCTATATGTTTCCATACAAAAATGGCGGATAGGGGTAACTTTAGTGGCAAGACATTGTATGGAAGAGATATCGATAAATGTTCATGACCGTTGTTCTTACTGACCAGGCATCTACGAGTTCCTCACTGACAAGCTATACTACTGGGCGGATGAATTCAATGGTATCAATGTGATTGTCGGACCCATATTTGACTCCAATCACGACGGCTTGCTGGACAAACACTCCGACCTGGCTACTTTCAGGTGAGCCTTTCGCATCAGCTCAAATTTTATCTTTCAAGTAAGAAAAGGAATAGAGGAAGGTTTTCTGGCACTGTCCAAAACATTGAAGATTTTGACATGCTGCATTTTGGCAATCTGTGAATAACTACCAATTTATTTGTGTTATTGGTTCTTGGTTTTTTGCGTCATATGCCGCTCTGAAATTTCAAATTCGAAGTATTTCATTTTAAAATATGGCAAATGAAATTATTTTGACTGCTTACCCGCAAGACGTTTCAGTCCGACAGGACTCTCACTGTGGCATCATGTGTCCTGAAACCTTTGTTACCGACATATCATTATTAATGCCACACATGGACAACCCCGATCATCCATATTTCACTTTCTTTGCAAATGTTACAGTGCCTGGGTTGGCAACACGCCGATGCCCACTCACTTCTATGTCATCCTGACACGGTGCAGCAGGGGCACGCAAGTCAGCCAGTATTGCCGACTCGAAGACCGGGAATACATGTCCTTCATCCTTCCACACTCGGACGGTATCAAGACGTGCACGGTAAAGACACTTCATTATTCACCACTGTGGAATTCTGTACAAATTGTTTAAATCATAGAAAAGACTATACACCATCCGAACAACATCTATCGTCGTTGAGTATGTGACAGTATCAAAAATGGTGGACTCCGTGGCAAATTAAATATTGACCCTTGTACGGCGAGCAGTCTCATCGTTAGGCAAATGTTTCAAGTATAAAAATATCCAATTAAAGCTGCAAAGTCTCCACGTGTTGGAATGATCCCTGTCAAAACTGTAGGGCCTGGAGCTGAATTCTTCATCCCTTTTAACAAAAGTAAGGTTTACATGAGTTCAAGTGTTAGGAAGTTAGTATCTTCAGTAATTTTATACCGCCAAGCTTTCGGTGTAACTGCCTTTATTGGCCTTTGGATTATTATTGTTTGCAAGACTCCTTCGATTTCCCCACATGGATCATCCGAAGGCCTGAAGACACTATGCCTTTTATTCTTTGCTTTTGCTTAGGTTGACATTTTAGATTCTTGATGCATTTAATTATATGCGCAGATGAGTTGTATCGAATAATAGACTTGCAATAACTCTGATATCAAAATGAGAAAGGAAAACGTAAAGTTTGTCAAACGACACAATTTTCCTATCTCTGGTTTGTTTCCGATTGTCTGATACAAGTCCGCTTTATTTTTCTTTTCAGGCGAAGAACACTTATAATTATGATTATTTGATCAGTCACTTTGCAAGTATTCACGACATCGAGGAGGCGACCGGAATGAGGTTCTTCCCCGACCTGCAGTTCGAAGACCATCTTCGCTTGTCCATGCTCACACCGGAAGTCCTGTGGGAAGACAGGTACTTCAGAAATGATTTGTGGGATTAAAACATGACAGCAGCGTCGTGATTCGGTGAAGTTTACCAGACGCCTTCGATAATCAACTACTGATTGGTTGGGCGATGATTGAAAGCTTCATACTGATTGGTCGCTTCAAAGAAGGTCCCATTCAGTCTAGAGGGGAGGTCAAGCCCGCTCGCACATGATTACACACCCCAGTCAATCAGTAGTTGCTCGTTCATGAGATGGTGAAATTAGAATAAATTTCGAGGTGTACATTATCATTTGTCTGTGAATAAATCGCGATTTGAACTTTTGAATAAAAATCAGGGATAACTTTAACCAAGCAAAAATAGGATTTCATGTATACAGAAATAAATTGAAAAGCCAAGGTAAATAATAAACAGTAATGTGTATTTATGACCGAAAACATTTCGATGAAAAAAACCCAACTTTTTAGAACTATTTTAATCAATGAGAAAAACAATCAGTATTCAATCACGTGTCTTTATGACCAATTTATTTTATACCCAGGTGGAAAAAAAAACTGTAGCATTGAATGTAAACAATATTTGCGTTGCTTCATCTAGAGTACTGTTACAGATTTTATGAGGTAAGGCCAATAAAATCGTATGAATCAAAGTTAGATCAGGATATTAGATAGCATTCAACTTCACAAAAAATCCCACCAATATAACCACGAAAAGAGTTGTTGATATCAAGTATAGACAGAGCAGGCATTAAACCAACCCTCCGATGGCATAGTTTGCTGTACAAATTCAAAAACCTGCTAATTTTACGTAAATCTCTGTTTTGTTTGTGGACACCATTTTGTTTTTGTTTTATTTCACTCATTATCAAATTCGTTGGGTTTAATATTTTAGTGGCGATGAAAACAAGCCTTTTGATAGCATAGTATTAAATGCCTACTCTTCCATTTTGGTTTTCATCCGAACAGTGTTCCTTTATGTATAATCATGTCACGTATTTGTTAGTTTTTATTTTTCTTCATGGAATATGTCGCCCCCTGTAGTTGTAGGTTACGTTAACTTTCATCTTTTTTTTGTAACTCGCATGTATCTTTACAAACAATTTTAAATGAACTCATTGAACTCAATCGTAGAATGTAAACCAAATTAATGAAACCTTTGTTGAACAATCAACAATCGATGCGTATGTGTTTGAGAAATTTGTGACTATTTGCTGACTTTCTCATATTCAAAGTTTGTAAGTTTTGACGTTTTTAAATTTCTTTTCAGAGGAAACAATCCTTTAATACAAATATTTATTGGATGTATTACTAACTTTAGACGGGTTTAAATATTTTGTAATACGACGTTTGCAACAATCCGTAGTAATATTTTTGAGCAGCGCCGCCGTACAACCTGCAGTGCATCTGCTTTTGTCCTTCGTTTTACTCGCTCATCACAGATATATGCTGCAGTCGCGCACTGTAGGTTGTCCTGTGTAACAAGCGGAGCGTCGCTCAATGATGAATGCTTCTCAATCTTGTTGCTGATAATAATTGTATCAAAATGAGATTTATAAACACGAGGGAGAGTTTTGTTAACACTTTATAATAAGAATATTGCTGAGTCATAATTGCCGAAATACAGACTTCTCACCACTTCATTTTAGATGTACTTTTCGTAAGTTATATCCTTCATATTTTACTACATGATTATTACAAGCTCCAGTTAAAACAATTATCCTGGAAGATTATAGTTATGAAACCTTGATTACTTTTGAAAAATCTTTCGTTCCTGATGTTGCTCGGGGATGTTGTATATATCATTCAATGTATGTGTGTGTGTTGGTAGTTTGATTTCTCCAGGACATGACAGTCAAACTTCGCACAACCATCTCCAAATTCACCCATGTCGGTGTAATAATCGTATTTTTACAGGGGCTGTTGAAAGTGTATGAAGGAATGGGGTAGATAATTAAACTATTAAGTATTGGCTGTAATATTTTATACCAGTAGCTACTAGGGCCCTTCATCCACTTAGGTACAAATGACAATTCTATTTCGAACACTTTTCAGACATATTTGATGGACACAGTTCAAGCAAGGACGTAATAACGCCTATGTTATTGGCTTTCTGCAGAAATCTTTCAAGTGAAAAAGAGTATAGACTGACAGTGTGACCGATTTTTTCAATTTATTGCCTGGTGCCAGGTAATATCAATGCAGTAGCTATTTGTTTTTAATGATACGTTCAAACATTGTCATGCTGAGATCCATCATAAGGGGCTATTTGTACGCCCTTTGCCAGCTTGCTGAGCTAGACTAGGGATGGACGTGTACCGAACACACACAAACTAGACTTGACTCCTCAGCCTAGCTCCCCTAAATGTCGCCACTGAGGGCGCGTCTTAGATTTACCTATGCAGACAATCTCACCTAAGGGGGAAAATTTACTCAAAGGGAAAGAGGCATTCATTTATAGCTCTGAAGATTTTTCGTATGTTGTTCCCATTGTTCATTTTCAGGGTTCATGTAGTGTGACCTTTGGCGTCATAATGACAAGCATGTATAATATTTATTCCAGTCTTTCCATACACAAATGCTCTGAACTTGTTATCTGGCACAGCCGCGAATAACTCAGTGACATTGTAAAAACATGCTAACACAGTATTTCACCAAGTGACAAACAATGTTAATGTGATGTAAAAATAATTGTCTTACAACAGTGATTTCGCGGCTGACTTGCAGCGTGTTTGCAAAGTTATATCTAATTGGTCGATTGTCACTATTCACAGCAGGTTAGGGAGTTTATTTGAATTATTCAATTATAACGGTAAGATTCTGCCAACCAATTGGATAACAGCTTCCAAATCGCAGCAAGTCGGCCCTGATTTCATGAAGAATTATCAAGTCTTAGATAGAAGTCTCATTATAAGTATTGCAAAATTTCTATTGCAGTTTTCAAAAAAACAACCCGTGTTTCCAACTACAATAAAAAACTGACATCTCAATATTTCAGATTTTAACATCTCTTATTTTGTAATCATTTCAGGATTTTAAGATCAAAGTATGACATGAATTTTTGAAGGATATGAGACAAATAAACTTTAACATTTTCAAAAAAATGTCATCCTGTCTTTTTATTTGTTGGTTTGTCCCGCAAAATTTCTTGATTTGTTTTTAAAGCCCTGTTCGCGGGAACTCACAGTAACAAGTTTCCAGCAATATTGTTTTATGACCATGAGGCCAGAGAGAAACATAACTCTTCCTTTGATTTTTTTGGCAAAGCCACAGAGGTACCGAGCGAAATATTTTCAGTAAAACCTCCCCTATATGACTTCGAGTGTAGATTTGACAAACTGTCCACAATGATAATGACGTATACAGGCATAGGGAACCAAGAAATCTAGTTGTTGTTGTTGGTGGTGGTGATGGTGGTGGTATTGTTGTTGTTGATATCGTTGTTTATATTTATATCAGCCATGTTGTTGTTCTTGTTGTTGTTGACCAATAAAATTCAACGAACATAATTATTGTGTTGTTGTTTCAAACGTAATGTGGATGCCCTACGAAACACTACAAAGACGCTATCATTATTTGACCAAATGCAACTCTCTCCATAAGTATGAAGAGAGTGTAAGTATACGTTTGCGTACAATACCACCACCGCCACCACCACCACCACCAACAACAACAACAACAACAACAACGAGATTCCTAGGTTCCCTATGATACAGGCAGTGTTGACAGAACAAATTCTGAGCCTTTCAACATGCTTCCAGGAGAAAACAAAAAATAGTAAGCATATTCACAACAAAATGCAATGTGAAAGTATGTATTTGT
>LD348536.1:31103-43103 GCA_001465055.1 Ptychodera flava | reverse complement strand
AATTAAACTAATCAGAATTCGCTCAAGTGGACGCACCGATTCCGAGAAGCAATTTGAACTATTGTTCCTGGCTTAAACCGTATTTTCTCTGTCTATTCCCGGAATTCGAAGCATGTTTTAGAACCCAGCATTCATCCTGCCAACACTGCGCCTCACATAGCCACCTTAGATGTAATGTTGACCATTGAATCTTTCTCCGAAGTTGAATCCAATTTCGACAAGCATATCCTATATGGTCAGGTCAATTTTACAAGCCAAACATGGCTTTTTCAACACAATTAGTCGAGTACCATTTGAAAATGTACTTCATAAACTGTACTTTTCTATAGCCGATTGACAAATGTCTGGGTAATTTTACCACCAAGGTTTGGCCCAAACCTAATGTCATAAATATTGAGCGTGGCCCAGTTTACAGGGAATCCGCAATGAACAGGGGGTCAAAATTTACACACCTTTTATACAGACTGAGTACAGAAAGCAAGTGCGGGAATGAAATGCTACACTAAATCGTTACGTATACTGGATGCATAATTACCAGTTTCGGATCAATGTATGTAACCCCTGAACTGTTGATGTGATAATGACCACGGGTATTGGAAATTTTATGCGCTAATTTTGTTTTCGAGTTTCTTTCATTTGGCCTAAGTAGGCCTACCTGCGGCAGAACGACCCCGCGAGTGGCGAAGTGAGCGTGATGTAAGCATGGTAATAGGTGATGTTTGGCATTTATTTTGCCACCATGTCCAAAGTGTTACAAAATGATGAACTCTCCGTTGTTGCAAATACGATTTCACTTATGGGTATCATACATATAGATGTGTGACAGCGTTATTTCAATCGTTGACTATTTGAATAAACAGATTAAAGAACCCCCCCACCCCTCTCCAATTTTGTTCTGAACATTTGTAAGTTTCACCGGAAGCCTTTTCGTGTACTGGTTCACAATTCTCGCAAATCAACGAAGAGTATTACAAAATTTACAAGTCGGAATCGGAAACATTTTCGTATGGGAGTGTTTTACCGTATAACACGATTGGAACTAATTTTGAGATAATTGGATTTTCATATTTTTCAAATTTCTCAAAAATGTTAGGTGTCCAATAGCTGAATGTTGCGATATTACAAAGTACTGAAAAACAAGTGTGTAACTTAAAAAGAAAAGCAGATGACCTTGCATTGCAGATCAAATAGACATACTTCGTCATTCAATTATCCCAAATTAGTTCCAATCGTGCTGTATATATGGAAAAACAATTGTCATACAAATTACACAAATGTGGTTTTGTGTTGATTCTAAAAGCGCAAACGCCATACAGAGTACTTTATTTTTCTTTAAACTCTCGAAGTGTCGGGGGAGGGGGGATTTCCATTGAAATGGCTCATACGTTTTCCTCTCCTCGTAAATACACTTAACTTGGGCGGCAAAACCACGGTCACTACAGCCAATAGTATAAGTGATAGTTGATGAAAGAAGTTGGATCTGGCTGGCAGAGTTTTCCCTAAAACGGCCATTTTTAAATAGGAAAAATTAATGCATTTAACGGTAATTTTGGTGTTAACGAAAATCCAAAAATTCTACATTTTCTTTCGTAAGTGCAAAACTACATTTATAAGTATGATCTGTCGAGAGACCGGTGACCAACGCAAGTAATTGAAAATAGGAGCGATACACAGGTTGACTTTGGAACGAGCGTTATAAGTAATTCAGTGATATTTGACATTCCGTCGTCAAGAAACAAAATTTCAAGCCGGGGGTAAACTTCAAGCCTGTTAGCATGTCAATGACTGGAATCGACGATCGCGAAATTCCATGGTCTCTGCGCTTGATCTTGATCAACCGAGGTGTCAAAAGTTAACAAAAGTAAACACTAGTGGGTAGTGATACTGAAGTCGCATCTTGGATATGTTGCGTTTATTGTTCAGTCAATTATTTCAATTCTTATTCAATTTATTGTTTTCACTTATGTTTATTTGTTTGTTTGTTGTTTGTTTTTGTTTAATTGTTTGTTGCAATTTTGGGGTTGGTGTTTTATTTGTTTATTTGTTTATCCTTGCTTCGCTGTGATTGCATGAGCAGCTGAGACAATATTGTCTCACCAGTGAAACTGAATTAGCTGCTGATAAGATAATAGTTATTAAAAGCAGTTTCCTTTAGACAGCTTGTTGGGTCCGATTTTGTTTAAGGCTGCATTCACAAACACCTCTGGAGGGGGTGGAAGAATTGACGGGAGGGGGACTTAAAAATAACATGGTACGTTGGGGGCATTTGAAAGGATTTGGGGACTTACTGTGGTTTTACAACTTATCCGGACACCAAACTTGCTAATTACCCAGCAACTTCGCTGATGATATTGAGACTTTGATCAGTAATTACCAAAGCACTTTGGTAATTCACCTCAAACTTGATACTTGATCTGGATGCAGTAACTCCATGGGTGGCAAAGTGTAAACACAGACGGCTGAGACGCCGACATCTCAGTGCCTACAGCGATAGCATAAACCAATTTGAGAAATGAGTTCGCACTCAAAGTTTTCAACAGTGTACCCATACAGAAAATTGCTGAACAAAGTGATGAAAATGGCACAGGACAAATACAACTTGCAATTGCACCAAAAAAGATTTCTGTAACTTCAATGGACATCATGTCTCATCAAACAGTCCTACTTAAATACCTTTTCTGCTCAATTCATGCTGATTTAGGCACAATTATTGAACACCACTCAAACTTTCAATCACTTTCCTAAATCGACTGTACCTGAAGAAATTGTAAAGGAAGCTAGAATACAGAAAAGATTTTCAATCTCTCTATCTCCATGAACTGGCATTCCTCGATCACATTTATGCTGATAGACAACCATTGCAAAAAGGCAGCAAAACTCAGCAACGATTCCGAGCTAAACTAACACAGTATTTCATATCCCTGCATCAAATGAAATTGAAAATACCATCCCATCAGTGACATTTGGTAAAATTTTCACATGAATCATATCTTGAAATAAAAAAAGTGAAACAAAGATGTCTTGTACTTTGCCGATCAACAGCACAGTGTGAACTGTGAAGTGGCATCTGCATTGCCTGCAACTAGGTGTACTCCGTATCAAATGGTCTGCATCTTATAAAAACAACTGGCAGTGAAAGTTGTAATAGTCACCGGTAAAACTCTTCACAGATGAAAGGATAATAAACTGCAGGTTTTAGAGGAGGAAAACCAATGGCGGATGCGCGGAGTGGGACTATTCTATTTAGGTGACGGAGACGGAGGGTCATAGGATTATAAATAAACTGGATAATGTAGGATTTTCCTCACAATGCTGTAACAGGAATTCCAATGTCAGCTTGTTTTAAAGTTAGTAATAGTTTTTCTGCTCTGAAAAGTAATTTAACAAACTCTAAACGACCCATTATACTCTCCTAACCTCTCCGTAGTTGAGTTTTACATGTAGCACAGGTGAACAGCACACATGTACATATGTTGGTTTTACTGAGGAATGCTGTTCAGTGGAATGCCAACCCCTGGTCACAAATTAGTTTATGGCACTAGTAGGATACTTATCAGTGACTTTGTATACACATTGTGTACCCCATGGAGCACTCATGCAGCCAGATCAAGTATCAAGTTTTAGGTGAATTACCAAAGTGCTTTGGTAATTACCGATCAAAGTCTCAATATCATCAGCGAAGTTGCTGGGTAATTGGCAAGTTTGGTGTCCGGATAAGTCGTAAAACCAACGGGGACCAAGGGGGACTCGAAACAAAACTGTCTCTGATTGATATGAAATATAGGTTGGGTTGTCAATTTTAAGCTATAATGTTTGGCTCAGTTTTGGATGCTTTGTTTTGTGTATCCATCATAGTTTCTTGTTCTACTCCATGAAGCATGATGAAAAGTCCAGCACAGCCATATGTTAACCGTCATCATTGTAATTGTTGAAAATTCAATTCAAGTCCGGGCTAGAATTCATTTGTCATCAATAGCAATGATTACGGTCTTTGCACTTGCATATACAGAGTATTTGCCGAATAGTATTCTGATGTAGAACCAGAAACAGCAGTTAATACACAGAACAAAACATACTTGATTGGTCAAAAGGTTCACCTAATGTCCGTTTTAAGCAAATATATTAATTATGTCCAGTTTTGCTAACAGGTGATGGAAGTTATCCTGTTTCCAAACCTTTTTTATTTAATCGCCGAAAAGACGATACAGTACTGTTTACCTTCGCTTGTGGTTGGGCTTGTAGTTCAGAGAAGCACCATTATTGTTTATCAAGAAACTATTTAACAACACTTACATATATAAATGTATACTTACTGTAGTAAGTTTTGTCTGGGAAAATATTTAATAATTTACCTGTAGAATACCATTAAAAGTTCAAGTGAAATAATACTTTTGGGTGAAATTCCAATATTATATTTGTTGTCCGCATTTGAACTTTCAAACATCTTATTTGAACCAAGTACATTTGTAGCAATTGTCAAACACTTGAATAAGCACAGAATTATAATTAGTTAGTTCTGAATCAGTACTGTAAAAAGCTTATTCATAGTTTTCTCATAGACTCCAATGTAAGCTTATAAGCTTATGGATGAATATTTTTGGTGAAATTCCAAAATCAAATTTCTTGTACACATATGCACTCGTAACCACTCTATTCTAATCAAGCACATTACATTTTTGCCAATTATCCAACGTCGATATACGAACAAGTATAGCAAGTTTTATACATACATATTTACATATATACTTACATATTAGAGATGTAGCAAGTTTTGTCAGGGAAAATATTTAATAGTTTACCTGCGGACTACAATGAGAAGTGAAATAATACTTTTCGGTGAAATTCCAATATCATATTTGTTGTCCACATCTTAACTTTCGAACACCCTATTTGAATCAAGTACATTTGTATCAATTGTCAAACACTTATAAAAGCACAGATTTAACGCATTTTTAGTTTGTTAGGAGGCACTTGAAAAAAATCTTATACTATTTTGGACTCCCCCCCCCCCTCCCAGAGGTGTTTGTGAATGCAGCCTAAATGTTTCAAATGTTGCCACAAAGTAACTGAGGAGGGTAAATTTGGAAACAATAGAAACCTTATACAACCGTGCCTCTTAATTTGGTTTTAGTCTAGTTTAACCTTGATCGGACTATAAGCTACATGTTTGGTATAAATTGCATATCTAAATTGTATTAAATGCATATTTTCATGCTACATGTGAAATATTGGTGATACGACAAGGGAGTTCAACCCCTGTTTCAACTAAGATCGTTTACGATCCATGCACTTTGGTTATTTGATAAGAGAGTGCATTACTGTGACCTCGCATCAACTGAGTGAATTTTGGCATAAATACTGATCATCATTTGGGATTCGAGTGTTGTAGGGTACTGTTGAAGTATACAGTAACGACAGAAATATTAATTTTTTATCAAGAATATTGGGAATCATAAATTTATTAATAACAGGGTCCGTAATATAGCTGCTCGAATTTGGCACAGAAACTGATCATCATTCAAGATTCGAGTGCAGTAGGGTACTTGTGTAAGTATACAGTAATGACGGAAATATTTAATTTTTATAAAAAAGTATCCACAATCATAAATTTATTAATTTTTTTACACTCTTGCTACGACTGACAATGCCTTATAGCCCTGTGGCAACTGCAGTGAAATCATTACAATATTGTTTAAGGACTCATAGCATTCTTAGTTTAACCCAAGAGCCAAGGCGTGTACAGCTTTAGTCAAAATGCTGAAGGGCACGTTCGTTCTCGTCTCATCTAGCCTACAGCTTCATCTTATAAAAATGAAACCACACACCTGGCTATTATCGTTCAGCTTTAAATTTTATGAGTCACTCCATTTAAGTCTACCTTATTTTGATTTCTTCGTCATCGTATCTCGAGAAAATACCCTGCTGATGGGTGTTACTACTGCGCCCAGACTAAAGTTTTGTAACTATAAATAGAACTGATCACCTGATCAAAATACGTCACAACCTTTGTACTTAATATTATATCATTACGCATATAGTATAAAGTACGCCTCCCCGAAAACCTCCAGAAAGAATAATCTTTCGGCTTTCTTTTGCTGCAACATGGTTAGTTTTAACTACTTACCTTATTCAAAACGAATCTGGCTGGAAATAAGACAGATTCAGAGTGTTTCGGACGCAAGATTAAGAAATAGTCACTGAAAGTAGTCCGCAACTATGCGCACTCTTATTTTGTTTCGAAACTGCGCACATACGCCAGACGGCAGCAGAGAGCCTTCATTACACTGCGAAACTTGTGAGGCGAAATTACCGAGCCTGGTGTGGTTTCTGGTATTCAAACAACCCGTACAATATGGGTGCCTTACCACAAAGAAGACGAAATGACCCGACGTGTTGTCTATGTTGCCATGTTCGAACAGGAACAATATTTATTGGGATGATTTATTTGGTAAGTAACTAATTTCAGAAGTGCGTACGCTGTGTATGCATGTACATATCGGTGGTATATTATTGGTAAATTTGGCCGATATTCGAAAAAGAAGTACATCTTCAGCATCATTTATCATAATTCCAGAATTATTGATGAGATAACGGTTAGGTAGATACCTTTACAGCGTCATTGCAAACAAAACTTTGGTGCCTCTTTCGGGGCGAAATTATATAGGAAAGCCAAAATGGCGGACCTCGAATGTTGACATCGAAGCGGAAGTGCTCCCTCTGAATGTACGTGCAGCTCTTTTCTTTGTATCAAAACAATATGTACAGAAAGCAGTAGTCTGTCACCGCTGAACCTGTATAAATATTGAATTGATTTGTATGCCAATGGCGTGTTTCAGCAGCCATAAACACGTTTTCAAGATTATATAGTGTGCTGTAAAAGTGTAAGACAAGGATTCAATCTTTCGCAAGGTGTTGCAACAAGTGTGGTATTTTGATATGATACAATCTGATACAATGAGGACATGTGTGATACACGATCTGGACTGATGGCCCGGGCCGTGCCCAGTCGCTTGGCTTTTCTCGGCAGTAGTCACTGGCCGGTCGAGTTCACCCCACATACAAATATGTAACGATTGATCGTTCTATGTTGCAATACGGGATGGGTTCATTTTCGCCCTCCGGCAAGTCACGGTTGTAATACATCCACCATTTATTCATAACGTGAATTTTAACAAATAACTGTATTGGGTGGCGAACTCTTTCTACAATGCAGAAGCTGCTGACTGTAACTGTGCACAGATACCAGCATTATCGATTTTTCACATGTCGGGATTTTGCATATATATTGATAACTGTAACTCAGTTTTGAAGTATTTGACATCTTGACTCAAAGCTTTTGTTTTGAATGTGCATTTCTTTCTGAATATTAAGCTTCTAGCATTTTTTGCCCAATATTGTATCATATCTTGCTTCCACTGTCTGAAAATTGCAGTGTCAAAGTTCAGTGTACATCGTAACCGTGGAAAACAATCACGAAGTAATGCAGAAACTGGTATATACAATGCTGCGATATGGAAAAATAACATGAGATTACAAAGCTTTCGTGACCACAGCTTGCTCAGTGGCTGTTGAAAATCACAGCTGTTACCATAAATAAATAGGCGTCATGTAATGCATTTTGATAAAGGATAGAACCCATCAAATTTATGCTTTTTGAGACCCTCATTTTTGAGAGACCAACCATTCCTCAAATTTATTGTAATTCTTCCACTTTAATTAGGTATTGTTGTGAAACACCACTCAACAAGGCTTCTTTTGTGTATACTGTTTTATTGTCAAGCAATCCATCCATCCATCTGTGAGCATTCTGAATGAACAACAAATACAGATGCCACAACAAATACATGTGATACACTGGATTAAATTGTCATTATGCTGGCCCATCACAGTGTTGTATTGGTACCGCTATGGCCACTTGGCCAATGTTACATAGCACTGTCACACATCTTGAACATAGATTTTTTCCATATCACACGAACAGTTCAATGATTCATACAAAGTCACAGACATATTAAATTAAGATTCCAAGAAATGTACCTTGACAGGGCTACATTAAATGTGAAAGTAATGTAGTAAGTAAGACTGACAATCAAATTCTTTTTTCCCTGTTTCAGCAGACTCTGCAATCTCAGGACTCAATTCTGTTGTGTGAATCCAGTCTCATGGGTCATGTTGGTGAAAATAAGGCTAGACTCAAAAAAATGTCATCAGTCATTACAACTAGCATATCCTACAGCTTTTGTCTGTACAGGCTGGTTCATGGAATGTTGATTGTACTAGTTACTAGTTACAGCATGATTTATTTTTTCTGGTTTCCTCCTCTGCAGGTCCTTCAAATGATGGCCATGTTGTACATAGGGTACACCATCATCTATGGTGTTCCTAATAACGAGGTTTACCCTAAACCAGAAATGGACTTACTGGATGAGGATGAGCAACGGAGAATTTGTAAGCTTACTTTCATTCCATATTGAGATATTTTTTTTCCTTTCAAAAAATGTCATTTCTGTGTGCTTGAATGTGATTTGTTTGTGTTTTTGCACGTAAGAATGTCTTCCAGATGACTTAACATCATCTTTATCTTGGTCAGGCTGTCACAATTTTTTACACTGATATGCAGATAGGAATGGACAGTATAATACGATTGTAGTTTTGTTTGTACATTGAATATGACACAGCAACAGCTGGGCAAGTAATCACACACTCTATAGTCAAATGCCGAGTAGAAACTGAAAGTTGGAAATATTATGAAGTCATTGAAAAGAGAAGACATGCATGGACGATTCTTGCTTAAATGTGAAAAGCTGTATCTTTTCATGTGTGTTCACAATGCATTGTCTACAAAGCTCCTTCCAAGAATGGCACAAGAAATACCATACAAGTTCACCTGTGGTTCTTAGCATGGTGAACATTGTGTTTCCATGTTGTCAAGTCGTACCTGCCCCAAAACACCTATACATCATGTATTTTGAGCAAATTATAATTGAAAAAAAAAAGGTGCAAGTCATCAAGGCAAACACCTCTGACATTGTTTATGCTCAAAAAGTGAATTCTGTCATCCATACCTCCATCTGGTTTACTTGACAATAATTACCATCCCCCATTGTTTGGTTCTGATGACTTGGCCACCTGGTCAGCCATGCCCATAGCAAAACCATATGCCACGTGTTACTAGGACAAGATTTATGCACGTACTTGCCAATAGAATAATGAAATGAGTAATGAAAACGGGAATAATGAGAAATAGTGAAGTAATATACCATGTGGTTGGTGTGATGATTTTGCTCCAAAATACATGATGTACATAGGAGGACTAAAGTAAACATAGACTTTTGTTGTTTAAGGGGTTCAAGTTGTAAATCAGATTTTTGGGTTTTTTTCTCCCTGATAGCTGACTTATCGGTGGCTTTGGTCATCACATTCTGCATGTTTCTTGTGACTTGTATGATGCTGTGTGGTGCCATGAAGGTAGGTACATCAAGTTTACAAAGGTTCTCTTTAAGATACTCGCACCTCTGGGACAGATATTCGGATTCTCAATACTTTACAATTCTTTTCTGAGCTTACCACTTGTTGGGGCTCATTTTGAAGCTCTTGGAGAAAGAAACACTTTCACCAGTTCAGTTTTTCGAAAATCAAAAATTTTCGTTTTTCTCCATAGAGTTAACACAGGGATGGTGGTCAGTTGGAATTTCAAATATTGGTAAATCTTGGGTAATTTGTTTCTCTGGTACTAAAATTTGCATGGTGACCCCTAATTTTTATTCTTGATTTTTAATTTCTATTCGTGATTTTGAAAGTGAATGGTTGAAGGATTCCTCAAGGAAAAGAAAGCAAAAGAGCAAAAGTTTAAATCTTTCACTTTCAAGTTGCATACTACATGTACCTTTGTCAGCTTACAAAAATTCTACAGTATTGGTACATCTTTAATCAGTTGTGTTACAAAGCACATTGTCCGCCAATGTATTACTGCGACCACACATGTTGTCAGCCATATGACAGATGGAAAAGTGTAGAGTAATTAAAATAGGGTTTTTGTCTTTAAAATTTAGAAACCTGCTAATGGATACTGTGTATTTGCTTTCAAAATTAATGACATGGTTATTCAATTCCCCTACTTTGCTTTCAGTCACATATGCAAAATATTTTACACTGTGTATGTATTGGAAATTTTTGTCAATGAATGTGTGGCCAAGCGAGTTTTCATGGGGGTATTATTTTGGGAGTATAACTTATGTTCAGAGTGACACCTTTCAGTGTCCCAAGATAGAATTAAAGCAGTGATACTCCCTCCAGCATTATTGGGTAGGTAATTATGAAAATAGAATTCAATAAAAAAACCCAAAGAAACCAAGGTTGTTTGCTATCAATCACTGGCAGGTTTGATGAAAACTTTTGTCTTGATTTGGCAAAGACCGTTAATCTTTCTTTTTTTCAATCTCCACAGCATCGTGGTGGCTATTTGCTTCCGTTCTTCTGTCTACAACTCTTTGACTTTGTACTGTCATGTCTGACTGCTGTTGGCTGGTTTACTTATTATCCTGACGGTGATCAAACAGTAAGTATCTCTTTAGTACACTCAAGTCATGGTATAACCCTTCACCAGGGTGTTGAAATTGTCTGAAATAGAAGAAAAGTTGTCATAGATAGGTAGCCAGGCACTGCCCTTCTGAAGGTATTAAAAAATTGTCCTAAATAGAGGAAAATTTACCATTGATAAGAAGCCAGGCAGGGTTCTTCACAGCTTCGGAAAACACATGAGTGGTAATTTACCTAAAAATGCATAATTTGCATATCTTTGTTGTGGAAATGTATTCTTTTATATGGCCATTAACCCTTTGAGCACCAAAGTCAATTTTTGTTGTCTTTATAAAATATATACCACGGTAAATTTTTTGCAGATTTTTGCCAAAATTTTGATAAAAAACTGCAGCCAATGAAATGTGATGTCAACTTGGTCCAAAATTATCAAAAATATGACTGAAAAATTACGAAAAATTGGGAAAATGTTACGCTGAAATTTTGGTGGGAAAAATTGCAGCACCCAACGGGTTAATACGAAAACGGATGGCTCAACAAACTGGGATGGCCCAACCCTCGAAATTCCCCGGTTTGGAGAACCTTGAAGTTGCCAGGGAAAAGAAAGATTGAACAGATTATGTATACCCTTCAGGAGTAAGAAAAGATTTGATTGTGAAAACGCCAACCAGACTCTTGTGGATGACCTGTTAACTTGTCCAGTGTTAAGACAGAAACACCCGATACACGGTCTATGATAACATTCACGGAAAATATGTCCAATCCGATTCTGTTCTGCTGCCAAGATATCTTATATCCGCTATGGCAAAAAGCAGTGCTAATGTTACAGTAATACCAAAAATTTTGTACATCAATGCTTGCAGTTCGCCCAAGAGCTGTATTTGGATATTTTGGAGTAACATCTCCTAGCAAGCTCTGATAATTTGCTCAAATAGATTGTGTACTTACATGATAGTGTAAAATGTATTAGGTACTGTCAGTGTGAAAAGGGGGTGATGTAAGCAGTCTTAATGAATTTGTGAAATTTTCAGTTTAATTGTCTGTCTATTTATTGATTTGTAGTCTTGAAATAGCTGTTAAATTTTGACACTTTACCACTGCAAATCAAAGCCATGAAATATGACTTTTTGAACTCCCTTGAATAGGTATGTAGACACAACATTTCATTGACCTCAACACACAGTAAGCTGTCAAATTGTTGGTAAAGAACTGTCACTGTCAGTAATCCACACACAAACTTACATCATTTGATCTAGCGACTTTCACGTGCTGGCATTGCATAGAATCCTAGCAACACAGCAATTGTGATCAAATTGAATTATTTTTCATGGACTCAACACACACTGCAACTCTCTTCACAGCAATCATTCCCGTACAACAAAGAATGGCTCAAGTACAACTTGGAGCAGTGGGGTGTTGAAGATTATGAAATAAGCAGCCAGTGGCTAATCCTGATTTGTA
>LD348536.1:9301-19970 GCA_001465055.1 Ptychodera flava | reverse complement strand
ACCTGGACTAAAAATAACAATTTCTGTCAGTGACTCCAATACGAATACGAATACGAATACGAAAACGAATACGAAAACGAATACGAAAATAACTTCAGCATCGTACTTATCAGTTAGGGAGTACAATGGGCCCTCTAGGTCGATTAACAGGATACAGACTCCTCAAAGTGTATAGACAGAAATACTAATATCACAGTGTTTGAATGTGTCTCGAATCATCAAAGACACTTTCTTCCATTCAAGTCCATCCAGTCCACAAGCAATTTTAGGCATGGCTAACTCCCTGACGTCATGTTTCACACAGTGATTTCTCAATGCATCCAGGCTGGACTGTACATCTTGATATGTTGGATGCTGCCAGTACTTTTCCTTTGTAACCTGCGTCGATTAAAATTATCAACATAAAATGTAATCACAATTAAGTCTTTGAGAAATCTATTCATCAAACCAATGTGGTGTCCATTGACCAATAAAATGGGCTGTTTCATCAACCAATCAAATTCAGCCTTGTATTGAACATTCATTTGTACCGGCTGTCCCATTTTGTTGTAACTCTTGAACGCTGGGCCATGAAACTCCGGCCCTGCCGGGAAATGGATGTACCCAAAGATATGAGATCAAGTAAATGGATCTAAGGCCGTTTAAGGAAAATTGCTGTCCTTGGATTTTTGAAAACCCTACCAGCCAGCCAGGAGACACTTTTGTGATCTACCACTTGTGGGGGCTCACTTTAAAGCACTTGCTGAGAGAAAACCTTTCAAAGTCATAATTTTTCAAAAATAAAAAAAATGTAATTTTAGCCTGTAGAGTCAACACAGGGATGGCGGCCATTTTGAATTTCAAATATTGGTAAGTGTACCGTATTTTGTTTGTCTAGTGCCAAACGTTGCGAGATGAACCCTGATTTTTTATTCTGGATATGGTGAGAGTAAAGTTGAAAGTTTCATTGAGGAAAGTTTGAGCAAAAGTTTCAGTATTTCACTTTCGATGCGCATACTACCTTGGATTCTGAGAAGGTAATTACTGACACTTACCATGTAGTAAATATAACGACTTTCCCTTTGTAGTACAGCAACACCTCCAGGTTTGACTCCTGAAATTTTCAGAAATTACATAAACCAGCGTGAAAAAAAATCTAATTCAATGTGTGTGAAATCAGAGTGGCCCTTCTATTTCAATATGATGTATCTCATAGTACTTTGATGTGAAATGTTGTGATGGTAGATGTGTTCGCATAGATTGGGTAAATATAGATTTTTCCAGAAATTCTCTAATTGACTCAAAGAGGGTGTAATGCTCATATTCATTAACCCTTTGAGTGCTCTAATTTTTCCCACCAAAATTTAAGTGCTATATTTTACCAATTTTAATTAATTTTTCTGTAAATTTTTTTGATAATTTTGGCCCAAACAGACGTCATATTTCATAGACCACAGTTTTTCATCAAAATTTTGGCAAAAATCTGAAAAAAATTGACTGGAGCACATTTTATAAAGGTGACAACAATTGACCTTGGCCCTTAAAGGGTTATCTTGTATGATCATTTTGTATTTTGCTGACCAAATAAAATACAATCAAATCTTACGAGGGATGTTTTTATTCCCATTATTGAAGCCATATTGTCTTTGAAAAGTCTCTATAATAAATCCTTGCCATTGGGTTATGTTGATTGCCCACAGTTAAGTGCACTTGTTCACGGCGGCCATACTTGGCTTGCAAGTCAAAACTCATTTAGTCGTTAAAATCTAAGTTGTGGAACAATGTTTGAAAAAACGTTCTGTAATCACGCTTCGTTACGTAACAGTAAGTTGCTTTTGGTTTCAACCATCTCTTCAAAAAAAGCAAAAAAAATATTCAGCTAATGGCAATACAAATTTGAAATGCCAATTTGACATCTTCAAAATATGTTGGGCAGTGGGAGAGGAGAAAGAATGGAGAAAGTGAGGGGAGAAAAGAGAAACGTCAGGAGTATGGGGGAGGGGACATGAGCATTGCACTGAGAAACTTGGATGGATTGATGGAATTGAAAGAGATGAGATACAAACCGTGGATGGAAAAAATGTGTTGCTAAATTGATTTGAGGACACATCTAACTGCCATTATTGGTGGAATAGAGATCTTTCAGATGGCATGCAGTATATAGTATCATCAATGATCAGTGACACAAAATTGTTGGCTAGTGTGCAGGAGTCAGCCTATCAATATTGTAAATGTATTTGATTATCCCAAGCCACGGCTGGTACAGTGGTTCAATAACTGTTCTTTGGTGTGACTGTAGTAATCCTGCACATAACGATATCATTTCTCAGTGTTCATATAAAACCAAAACCAGTGATTGCAAACCAGCTAATCTGATGACAAAAGAATGCCCCCCCCCCCCCATCCCCCGGCAGCTACACCACAAGATTTGCTCAGCACTACCTGTATAAAATTTGGATGACTGTAGATGTAGAATTATTATATTACCTCGGTTGCTGCCAAGGTCAAGTTAGATAAACTATAAACAAATACAAATTCTAATGAATAATCTATACAGAGTTGACCAGTTGCTGAAAAGAGCCCGAACACACACATCATCTATGTGACAGTAAGTTTCTGCTGATGGAATTATCAATATAGGTTTTTAGTTTTTACCTTGAGCAAGCAATTCCTGAACACCACCAAATCTCTTGTGGAATATCTTGGCGATGCCTTTCCCCATTCTACAGTCTTCACTGATGCAGTGCGCCAGACAGGTGGTGTCTGGGATTGTGAACAAGTCACCTTTGACCTCCTTGAAAACCATACCCTGTCACCATGACAAGTAGATAAGACATTTTATTGGTGCGAACATGATAATGTAACTGTGGGTCCACAGCTGTGGTGACTTTTCAAATCAGACAGGAATCCTATCTGAAAACATTACAGCTATGGATCCACAGCTAGTGATAAAGTAGACTTGGTTCAAATCGGTGAATTTTAAAACAAAATCATAAAGTCATTTGCAAGTTTCTCTTGTGTCTCTCCTATTTAACACAAACCTATTCGAAATTTGGCAGCCCAGGTCAGGTCTTCCTAGTTATCGAACGTTTTGAGTCAAAATGGTGAATAGAATCTTCCTACATGAAAAGAGTGTACGTTGGGAGAGAGTTGTATTGGGTCAAATAATAATAGTGTCCTTGTAGTGTTTCTCATGACATCTACATTACGTGTGAAACAACAACATAATAGCTACATTCGTTGAATTTTATTGGTCAACAACAACAACAACAAAATTACACAACAAATATAAATATGAACAACAATACAAACAACAACGACAACAACAACCCGATCACTAATTTACTGGACCGCTGTGATCACATATAATGGGAAGGCTTTTAAAGTAACATGATTTAAATAGTTGGTCACGATCATGGAGATCTGTACATTTTCATCGAGTATTTGTTGTTAATACTTTCATAGGCATGCAGATAAACAAACAAACTGAACGGAAAAGAAGTTAAGTTTAGGGGCAGCGTGGGTGTAAGGACTATGCAGGTCAGGACATTCGTTTCGGACTTTGGTACGTCCATGCACGGTCCCTCCACAAAGGACCTCGTCCACGGAGATAAAATTGGAGAATATATCCAAACATAGACAGGAGTGAAACCCTGTTTCTCTACTGTATAAGGTTCAAATCGAAAATTTGACCTCTAACCTTTCTTCCCTTTGCACAAGCTGCAGCCTGTGGTACTCCTAACTCGCTTGCACTTCTCTCAATGCTCCAGTTTCCAGAGCTGTCTGATCTGTCTCCTCCTTCGCCAACAGCCTTTCCTTTTCCTGAGCTCTTCATCTTCGTCACGTTTGCAAAATGTTGCGATGATGCTGCTTCCTTGCCAGCGACGCTGCCTGAACTTGAAGGTTGAGGAGCAGTTCCCAGTGCAGGAAAATCGTCTTCGTCGTATTCATACGCCATTGCTTTGAACCTTTTGTTGGAACTCTTCGTTTTTTTAGTTACGGTGACGTATTTCAGCATAGCCATTGTTAGATCAATTGCTTACTACTCAGTCTTTGGAGGGGGGATTCCATGACATACTGTTTCGCTTTCGTCGGCAAGGCATTCTACCATACCTCAGCGTTTCCAACAAGACGTCCTCACTCGACCTTTAGCCTTGCCTGGCATCAAGCACTCGACCATACATACAACACACCCAACGTCAAAGTATGGAAAACCGTTTGTTTTCTTTCTGCAACCGCATGATGGCGCTACGTGCTAACGTTTTGAGTTACACAGTTTTATAGCAAGACCTGGTTTCAACACAGCATCCAATCACACGGCACACAGGCGCAGAGCTCATTGCTAAGTCGATGGTGGTAAAGGGCCTGAAGCTGTAAAAATAAACAAAAATAAACGGGGGGGCTTTAGAAATTCAGGTGTCAATTTTTGGGTAGTAGAGGGGGGACTTGACAGTTTTGCTCTGCCTATGAGGAGGGGAACTTTGAAATTTTTTGGTTCCCCTTTACTTTTTACATTTTCCGATTTCAAGGTTGTATTTTCAATTTGTCTTTTACTAGTAAAACTTTTGGAATACCATGGGGGGAGAGCACGAGAGGGGGTATCCTACCACTAGCCTCGAAAAGTTTGAGAAATCGATGTGTGCAATGGTGCAATCTGAGAGGTGTTTCAATTTATTTCGCAAAAAAAATTGAGTAACCTCCCTTCTTCCTCTCCACATTTTGAGCAACCCCCCTTGAAGTTTCAATTTTTTAGTGAAACCCCACTCACATTTCTCCGACCCCGAGGCCGTAAATAATGACGGCTCCCTAAAGGTTGCTGGATAAGTGATTTTACAATTTCATCTCATCAACATTGTTTCTTGAGCCGCGTGACTCACACCTAAGGAGACTGAACTGGTGTGAATACACATGTACATGGCGGAATACGGGGACAGTCGGCATATCTGAAAGCCGAAACGTAGCATAAACACACTATTAAAACTATTTATTTCGAATTCCCAATCATGCCTGTGACCCAACTCCTTGCCCAATTGCTATACCTAGGCTGTGAATATAAGTCTATTCACTATGTTGCTTGCACTTCATGTTGCATTGAAAGTACTGAACAAGAAATTTAATAGTCATTGGCGGTATTAATAAGTGTGAGTTTTCAGACCATTTTTGGCAAATTTCATCACGAGGGGGATTAGGGACTGGTCATTTTCTTCGGTCTGGGCACAGTCACCTGTGTTCTATTCCGCTCTGCGCCCCACAGACGTGTGTACATATGCCTGAGAAGAACAGGCATATGTACATACACACGTCTGTGGGGCTTAAATGCGCAGCGCGCAGAGTGGAATAGAACACAGGTGACTGTGGTCTGGATGGATCCACGGAGCCATCCTTTCTTTTTTATTTTGGTGACGACGTAACGTTTATCACAGTCACCTGTGATCGAGATCTATTCCGCTCTGCGGCTATGCGCTCCATAGACGTGTGTACATATGCCTCAGGCACACGTCTATGGGGCATGGCACATAGACGCAGAGCGGAATAGACCACAGGTGACTGTGCGTTCACCGTGTCCTTGAAATGCTCCTGGCTCCCATGGAGCAACCGGCTCCGATACTTTCATGTCGGCAAGTGGTCACAGAACAAGGAAGGCGATTGTCACATCGTAATGTTTATAGTAAAAATGAAAACAAAAACACAAAAACACTGAATCATCAACCAGATTTTGTAACTTTTGTAAGCAGGGTGACATGGAAGACGAGTATCATTTTCTTTTAGTATGTCCATTATAATATAATGGATTACGAGATAAATATCTGCCGAGTGCATTTATTCGAGAACCAAACTTTTGTAAATTTCAGATACTAAAGAATATTTCAGATATAAAAGTAACACTTAAGATTTGTCACTTTGTATTTCAAGCTTTCAAAATTAGAACGTTAACTAGCTCTAAATTGTAACTTTTTGTAGTAATATTTAAAACGTCAGATAGCTACCTCTGTCCATTTTTTGTAATATACCAGCCATTGTACCCCCTTTGCATATGGGCCGGAAGCCTTTGAACGCAAATCAAAGTGCACATTTGTGCACTGTTATTCACTCAAAAAAAGAAAACAATGGCATTTGCCCTCTTCGAAGAATGCCGGCTACAATACCCATAATCCCCCTCCCAAGAATGCCGACCATAATTACCCATAATCCCCCTTCCAAGAATGCCGACCATAATTACCCATAATCTTACCCATAATCCCTCTGTAAGAATACCGGGTACAAAACAAAGGCGCTCCTTAGCTGGGTAGTCTGCTAAGTAGATCGATTTTCGGCTCGATTTATCGATCCCGTAGTCGATATGCCCGCCACTGAAAACTAAAAACTTAGGCGCCTTCATTTATTCCCTTCCACTGAGAAATGGCGGCTGATAATTCTCACCCGTAATTTCACTCACTCTATAGGAATGCTACAGCAAGCTAAGTTTGTCCTTCATTAAACTAGTACATTAGTATAAAGAATTGTAACATTATAAGGAAAATACCCAATAAAATTCTTTAAATATATATATATATATATATATATATATATATATATATATATATATATATATATATATATATATATATATATATATATATATAAAGTTTGTCCTTCATTTTTGCCTTCCAAGAATACTGGCAACAAATCCTAATTTCTCCCCTTCTGACAAATGTAGACAAAGTATTATTTGCAGACAAGTGATTCTTTTGAGAATGGAGAGACACTCGGAAAGGTGTATTCTTTTCGGTAAGAAATGTTGCACCCTAGTCATAAAGTGAAAATTTTTGACAGAGGGTTATTTCTTTAGGGAAAACGTGCAAATGATTTGAACATATTTGCAATGAATGTTTTTCTCCGTTAATTGAAAATCAAGTACACTTGGTTGATTTTTCAAATTTCAGTTAAAAAGTATTCAATTTTCGTTAAAAAGCCCATTTTTAAATATGTATATATATCACGGGGTTGAATAAAGACAACCGTTAGAGATTGTCACGCAGGTCCTTCACTTTGGTGTTGAACTTTGTTGTAATTGCGTAATTAATTCCTAAACTTGTAACCTTTTACCTTGTGACCAATATGGTAAAACATGGCCATGAAATGGTCATGACACTGACGTAGCAGTGCAAGAGGGTTTTGATCATGCATGTATCCACATGTACAATGGATGATATGACGAGTCGGCGCTTCAATTGTGTGTAAATAGCCACTGTAAAGATTGTATGTAGGCGGTGTCTTAACAAACACAGGCGGCGAAAGGACAACACCTTCCAATCTCTCTCTATGCATGTACACTGGCAACTCCGGACACCTGTGGGGCGAATAGTCCCAGAGCTGAATAGTTCACGAGGGACTGTGACAGCATCAAATTACACAGGCGCAGAGCTCATTGCAAAGTCCATACTGGTAAAGGGCATGAAGCTGTAAGGGCTGCGTTCACAAAAAAATAAACGGGGAGGGGGACTTTAGAAATTCAGGTGGCAATCGAAAATTGTTGGGGTAGTAGAGGGGGTACTTCACAGTTTTGCTCTGCCTATGAGGATGGGGGACATTAACATTTTTTGGTTCCCTTTTACTTTTTATATTTTCCGATTTCAAGGTTGTATTTTCAATTTGTCTTTTACTAGTAAAAATGTTGGAATACCATGAGGGGGAGACAACGAGAGGGGTATCCTACCACTAGTTTCGAAAAGTTTGAGAAATTCATGTGTGCCATGATGCAATCTGAGAGGTGTTTCAATTCATTTTGCACAAAAAATTGAGTAACCCCCTTTCTTCCTCTCCACATTTTGAGCAATCCCCTTGAAATTTTCAATTTTTTTAGTGACCGTGGTCCGGGTGGATCCACGGGGTCACCCTGTTTTTTTTATTTTGGTGACGAGGTTATACATTCACCGTGTCTTTGAAGCGCTCAGTTGACCCCGTTGATCAATTGATCCCATGGGGAGCAACCGGCTCCGATACTTTCATGTCGGCAAGTGGTCACAGAAGAAGGAAAGCGATGAACACATCATAATGTATATACTAGTAATAATTGTACAACAAAAAACAAGATGGTTCCACAGAGCCTTTAGTTCGTTTATAATACAATATGTTATTGTTGCCTCTGAGTGTGAACGGTGAACTGAAAATGAAAGCAATGGCATTTCCCCCTTCGAAGAATACCGGCTACAAATTCTTATCCATCATCCCTCCTTCCAAGAATGCCGACCATAATTCTTATCCATCATACCCTTGCTGGATTACCGGGAACAAATTCTTAAAAGTCATTTACTCCAGGGGTGAGGGAAATAAGAAGGAAACTAAGCAAGTACGCAGAACTTAGAAGCTCGTACAGAAGAAAAATCAGTAAAATTTGTACATGACAAACTGAAAGTAAATGGTATAATATATGTATACGATGAGTTTACCAAAAAGGTCCGCCCTCTACACCCTGTTGATGAAACACAAAGCAGAGCCGACTAGAGTTTTGGCCACGGCCAGAGTAATGTTACCAGGGTTTTCAGTACTACAACCCCAGAAGATAGTGTTAAAGCTGACTTTGCTTATTTGAAATTTCTAGTTTGGAATGTAAATGGCTTGCTGGAAAAACTTGGAAATGCTGATTTTCGTGAATATATCCAACAATTTGATTTTCTATGTCTGACAGAAACATAGCTATCAAAGCAAGATAAGATTTCTTTTGATGGTTATAAGAATATTCATGCTCCTGGAGTAAAGAAAAGTATTTATGGGAGAGCCTCTGGTGGAATGTCAATTTTCTTTCGTGAAAATAACAGCTGTGGTTTTGAACTTAAACTTAAACCCCTCTCTTGTACATCTACAAATATAGTTTGGTCTGTACTTATGAAAAACAACAAACCTAGTCATGAAGTGGAAATTTTTGACAGAGTGTTATTTCTTGGTCTGACAAACCTACCCAGCTTTAGGGAAAACATGCAAATGATTTGAACATATTTGCAATGAATTTTCTTCTTTATTGATTGAAAATCAAGTACATTTGGCTGATTTTTCAAAATTTAGTTAAAAAGTACTCAATTTTCGTGAAAGCCCATTTTTAAGTTGAATAAAGACAACCGTTATGGACTGTTACGGAGGTCATTCACTTTGGTGTCAACTTTGCTGTGATTGCGTTATTAATACAATACCTTCACTTGACCTTTTGCCTAGTGACCAATATGGTAAAACAAGGCCATGGAATGATCATGACATTGACATAGCAGTGCGAGAGGCTTTTGACCATGCGTGATACCAACATGTACAGTGGATTGACGAGTTGGCACTTCAATTGTATGTAAATAGCACAGTCACTCATGGTCTATTCAGCTCTGGGACTATTCACCCCATAGGCGTGTGTACATTTGTACATTTGGGTTTTTCTCGCAAATGTACACATGTCTATGGGGCGAATAGTCCCAGAGCTGAATAGATCACGAGCCACTGTACAGATTGTATCTGTTGTACAGCGCTCACAGGCGCTCCTTAGTTGGGTAGTCTGCTAAGTGGATCGATTTTCGGATCGATCTATTGATCCCGTAGTCGATATGCCCACCACTGCAACCTAAATACTCACTCCAGGACGTGGAGTAGCTGTTGAGCCATCAGATTTCTTCAAGTAGCGAAACATTGCCATTAGAACTGCTGTGTTTTAGCGAGTAATCAGTGAATCAGTGACAAACTCTAGTACACAACTGGCGATTTCACCGTATTGCAGCTCAATTTATCCACATTTTTTGCATTAATTATCATCAAGAAGGTAACACATTGACACTTGTGCTTTTGGAAATGCACTTACACTTGATGGCGGGTTGTTCTTTGACTACGGGCCGACTTTTGTTTCTGTGATCTAGTGAGTTGTCTAAATTGCAAAACTTAACGCCTTCACATGTCAGAAATCTCCGCTCTTAAATTCATTGGCTCTTGATGAAATAGAGATGCGAGCGGTACTTCGTGTGTGATTACTAGTTGATTGACATTTTTTTACTGATTTCAGTTCTGACGAAGCACGCATGTAGCTTTCACTGCTTGATAGAATCGGTAATCGGATCATGATTGACAGAGTAATGTCCAATTTACGTCTCGTCGATTAATGAAATCCATAATAGTGTCGTCTGATAAATCGTTTACATTGAACCAAGCAAAGATGCAATTCTTGTAAATTTTTAGATTCAATCCTCACCGACCCACACTACTACTCCACAAAATGTTTAGGCCAAAGTAATTAAATTCTTTGTTTTGTGTCCACTCTAAATGGGAAAAGGCATGCGTCTAAGCGGCTAAAAAACACACACAAGAAAATTAACACAATATTATTTGATTGCAGCAAAATAAAAATTGTAACAAAATTTTAGATTAGAAAAGCTAAGCGGTTTTGTCCTAAAATTTCCTATTCAAATACACTGTGTGTGTTTTTCATGAAAACCTTAAAAACCTAGGCGGGTGAGGACGCAAAACAAAGAATTTAATTACTTGGCCTTATGATTGATTCAACCACAGTCCCTCCGACCGTGATTCAACAACACCTGTACTTGCGTGACTTTATACGATGACTCCGACGTTATCACAGTGTAAAGTCGCTGACCTCTTGACATTGAGGGAAAAAGAACGCAGCTCGACATGGTTGTATTTTGATTTTATTTACAGTACTAGTGAAATGATCTAATCATTGCTA
>LD348534.1:21221-46340 GCA_001465055.1 Ptychodera flava | reverse complement strand
ACAGTGTTGGGGTAGACTTGGAGCATTGACTTTTTTCAGTCTGTTCTTTACTATAATTGTACTTATCTGTTCTTTGATAAGCAATATGGGCAGATTTTCTTCAGACTGAGAAGCTGCTTTGCATAGTTTGTCAACAGCAAGCAATTCAGTTGTTTACTGGCACTGTTTAGTATGTGGGTACTAAAAACCCTTTTAAGCCAATGCTTTCGATTTGTGTGGGTAGGCATAGTGATCTATGCATACGACTTGTATTTGATTAAATAAATTTTACTTTATTTTCAAACCTGTATAGCGGTAGAAAACAGCGCCTGGAAATTGATGATCTTGTTTCTGAAAACTGTATTAGAAAGTTGTATAAATCTGAAACAAGCCAGTACACAGTACGATGCCCTTGACCATGGAGCTTGGCTCCATGCCTTAACCATGCAGCACCTGAAGGAAAAATAACATAAAATGCAATGTAATTACATACTGTAACATTTCAGACAGGCTGGATAGTCATAATATTATCAAGGCAACTTCTTCATAAAAATATGACAAATGACTTGTCCAAGAACAGCTCCACTGAAAATACCTAAATATTTGACGTACGTACGATCGGTAGCCACGGGACATAAGTTACTTCCGGGTTGAAGATCGAGCAATTTTGCGATCATTGCCACAGAGTACGAATACTAACGAAACATAAACGACTAATATTTTACAAACGGTTATTAAAAAACTTAACCCAGACAAAGCTGTCAAAGTGAAATCCTCACTAGAGTTAATGAATCAATCTTCCTTGTGTACACGCTACGACGCGACGCTACGTAAGTTGTAAACAAATCAGTGTGACGCCATCTTGGATTTTAGCGCGATCGTGGAATCACAACCAATTTTGAAACGGCGAAAGAGACGATTAATAAGTCTTGAGATGACAAAAAAATATTTTGACCGAATTGTAAACGTGACAAATCGTTCAAAAATGTTTTTATTTCGGGAACTTGCAGTCGCGAACGAAAATGACGCAGTGTTAAATTTACCCTAAAATCACGTTGTATGGGTCGAACAACGACCACAATTTTTCCGATTTCTCGAAATAGCACGCCAAATAGTGCATAAAAAGACCAAAACAGCATAGCTTTCATGGAAGGAAAATCTTGCAAGTTAATTTCGATTGACAAACTTACCGTCTTACAGCTAATCCTGTGAAGTTATGATCTCGGGAAAAACAGCGTAACGGTCTCCGTATGCGTAGTGGAAGTGACGCTCATTTGAAAGAAAATCTCATTAACATATGCAAATGTACGACCCGCGTTCTCGAGTGAAATTTTCCAAAATTTAAGAATGTAACACCTAAGATATCTGTATAGAACCCCTAGCATGGATTCGGTTATTTGTTCAAGTACAAACGATTTTTGAACAGGAAAACATCTACTGTGTCATTTTGCTAAATTTTGAAGGGTTTCACGGCGATATCTCATAAACGGTCAGGAATTTTTAGAAACACATGTTTATCTATATTCTCATGTATGACTTCAATAATCCTACGAAAAGTCAGCTAAATTGGTTTACAATTGACAGAGTTGAAAGATTTTGAGCATTTCCAAAATACCACGAGTCAAAAATCCATAGAAAACAACGAAACGGTAAGATTAAGCACATGCAAACGTGCGCGTTTGGAACGTTGCAGGCAATATCAAAAAAGGGGCGCTTTGAATCCTTCGGTATCGCCTTAAAAACCATATTTAAGTGCAAATGAATATAATTCTGCAAGCACAAAGCGAAATCATCGTTGAAAAGGAAAGGTATAAATTTTATGTAGGACCAGTAACCGCTAAATGAGGCAAACCCGACTGTCGTGTTGTTCCTAACGAAGCGGGTGAGAAACTGTCAATAAACATGTTTACCCGCACGTTTTACTCAGTTACCCGACAAAATTATTTGACGATACCGTGTTTAATAGTTTAGTCGGTTTGCAAAGCATGGAATTTTCAAATAAAAACTCAACAGACAGATCGGCACTGTCTGCCCGTCGAAAGGGCTTATGAAACGATAATGAATGAATGTCATTTATTTCGTTAATATAAAGCCAATGACCTTTTAAATACAAAACGATGTAATGATGCATCATACCATCTTGATATTTGAGAAGGAATCTATCTAGGTTTTTAACGATTTCTCCCTTTTTGGTTCAGTAAATAAACGTTCTTTGGTTGACATAGGTTGACAAAACTCAAATTCTTCAGGGCGTCATAGAAATAACAAGGAATGCATTAGGAAAACAATTGCATGTGGTATTCGTCCTCGACTTCCTAACAATTACATACTAAGCATTTTCTTTCAGTTCTTGGGAATTTTATCCTTTCCAATCCAAATTGTTCAATGCGCAATACATGAAAAGATAGTGTAAAGCGAGTCAAAACACTTATGTAAATCGTCTTTGCTATTACAGACGAATATTTTTTTCGAGGTTTGAGCAACATTTAAACAACAATATGTACTCAACTTCCTACCAGATTTTAGGTCAGACATGATATATTGCATCAGTACATCTTGACAACGCTCTAGACGCCCATTGGTTATTAATACGGGATTACATGAAAGGACGCTCATTATGCAAACAGACGCCGAACGAGTAGCTTGAACAGAGAGCTCCAGAAATTGCAGTGTTTTGCGTGTTTTTAATGAAATCTTAGGAAATGGGAATGCTCTACAGCAGGGTAAATACCTTATCAATGCATAATGACTCCATGTTTTGCAAACGGATAAGTTTTTGGTACAATTTTAGTGAGTAATTGTGCGTGGCCAGTAAGAACATCGACCCAGAGGACGCCAATGGGGATTTGAATACCATTGTCATTCAAACCTTGTGCAAAGTAAGACACGACACAGTAAGTGAGGTTACCCACAATTCCCCTTGAATTGTTCACTCAGACATTTTTTGCCAAAGGCTTTTTTAATTTTATCAGTTTCTTAACAATTTTTATCTCACAATTTAAGTTCAGGATTATTTGTTAAAACTATGTTCCAAAATTATTGATTATGATTGAAATTCAAGAGTAAATTGAATGAGAAGTCGATGTTTGGAGGTGCTAAAAATTGCACACTTGTCAAGATAAAATTATCAGCAACTAAGATGGTCTCATCATACCACCTGTCAGATATGCAAATTTCCTTTGTTACGAACATTAAAAAAAATCAATACCCTTTCTTTTGCCAACACAGATGCAACTTATTCCCTTAGTTTCCTTGAAAATATTGTGTATGGCTGTCAAAAATCTATGTCGACAAAATTACAAAATTGCTATCTCCTCTGCGGAAAAGGGGTTGATCCTTTCATTATTCACAGTGAGAAATCAGAAAATTATGATTATCAGAACTATGTTGCCAGAATTTTGAAATATGGACTGAGCTGTTCTGTGTACAGAAGAAATTTGCTTCAGTTCAGTGAGTGATCTCCGTGTGTACAGATCATGGAGAATTGTGGGTAGCCTCACTTACTGTGCACGAGTCAGCTGAATGTGTACCTAATGTCGATTATCATTCGCCTTATCTGCTAATGGTGACTAAAATAAATAAAATATGTGTCAAGATTTCCTGTGTCAAAAGACGTGCGCAATAGTTTCTTCACAGTTCTCCAACTTTTGTGCCGTACCTACCCGCCACATTCTGAGAATAAAAACGTGATCAGACAACATTCAAGTTAATTACATCTTGGGTAACCGTGAAGAAGAAAATGTATTATCGGGTACTCTCTTGTTGGAAATTTTGGTGTCCCTGAAAAAGGCCATTTGGTTTGATTTTGTGGCATCTACCCTACACCAAACGATGGCTAACGTGTACGGTACACCGGGCAAATATGGATAAAACGATCGGACGAGAGAAGTCACGTAAAATTGCGTGTCAATTTTCTTCTTGTGACGACAACGTCATCGGCCTGCATCAGATGCTGTTTTCGGGCCAAATATCCCAAATCACGTCAAGCGTGTGTCCAATCCAGGATATCCTGGTATACTTCCGACAGAGTCGGAGTCGTACACACGCGTTTTCATTGCCACATTAACCCTAATCAGCACACCTGGGGTCCGCCTGGACCCCAATGGAATATTTTTTCTAATATTGTTTCTCTAAATGCATGTAAACTTTTATCCTTTTATGTATTTGTCAGGTAACCATTTAGCAACAATGCTGTGAATTTATTTTGCTATTGGGTGATCTATTGCATTTTTAGAAAAAAAATTCAGTTGGGGTCCATGCGGACCACGGACAATCCTATCGAAATACGCTGTTGATTCGGTATCTCTATTATGTCCCTTGCAAAAAAAATACTATTCTAACCCACTTTCAATACACTAAGAGGTATGTGACATATTATGCATCTGTTACACTACCTTTTCATACTTTTTTAGGTTGTATAGCACGTGATTGATTAGATATGGCACGTTTCCAAGCACATTACACAGCGGGCAAAGGCATCAAGTCGGGGTCTGGTCAGACCCAAGACATTATTTGTGACGTTTTATTGATTTTCTTCTCAAAATTGCCTCTCTGTATGTTAAATATGATACTCATGGTCTGTTCAGAGGTAAAAAAAACTTTTGTTAAGTATTCAGAACATGGATTTGGACAGAAAATAACCAAACTGTACTTTTCTCACCTATTAGCCAAGTAAATCGTTATGTTTATTGTTGTTATTATGAATAAATCGTTATGTTTACTGTTGTTATTATCAATAAATATGTGTTTTGTTGCAAATTCATATTTGTTAAAAGAGGATGATGTGGCAATTAGGAACATGAAACGGTATGGTGTGTTAAAAAGATGTCTGTTACAATATTTTTGGTGTAATAAGCAAGGAATCTCCTTGGGGTCCGCATGGACCCCAGGTGTGCTACAACGTATGTTTCGGAAGGTGTCCTAGTGAAGGTTAATGATGCTAAACTCAGAATGGCAAATCAAGAAATGTCCAATACCCCGGCACAGAGGTGTGAAGCAGTACAGTATGGAGTGTCGCTTGTATCTCCATGAGTCTCCTAATAAACCAAATGTTTATTTGACTTCCTCTGTTTTGTTCTTTCGTCGCAAAATAGAGCGTAAGACATATCCGTGAGTGCAAGAGCAATCGATATGACGATAACCAACGCGATGCAGTTCCGATCTGCATATCAGCCAAACTTCACTGCGTCTGAGAAATTTACAAGATTCCCTGTCCGACTTTTTGAGATGCATCTGATTTTTCTACTTTTTTGGTTCTAATCCGAACGAAGTATCGCATCTCAAATTGGCAAATAATGTAATACACGATAATCTGGGCTTGTTTTCTGACTTCCTACGCCATCTTCGCCACATAAGTTTTACGTTTGCTTGTTGAGTACGTGGGGATCATGGCTCAAGCTTCAGCAAATATTCGTTTTATCTTATTTCGACATCGATGTTTCCAAATTTAATAAAAACATATTAGTTCTAAGAATTTGAGTGAATACAGCGATGTAGATTGTGTTTTTTGCAAACCAGTATATTGACTTGTAGTAGTAATTTTGTAGGTCGCGGACAGTGTTCGCATCAATCGTGGTCCGCACCCGGCGCCAAGACGCACTGTTGCAATTGGTGAAATTGGTTTTGACCACGTACGGTGAAAGCAGCTCATGCAAAAATGCACATATTCTAACGCGCCCATCGATGTTCGACGTGAATAGTCAATGTTTGCAAATCTACTAATATAGTAGCGTTTGACGCAAAACAATGAATTCGATACTATGTTGACAGGGTGGAGCAACCTCTAATGCGCGAACCTGGGATTGAGGATGGCGGCTTTAAATGTTTGTAAACAAGTCATCGTTGATTACACAGTCCCCACTTGTTAGTGGGTACTTTGATTACAAGTCCTCAGAGAGGATAGATTCCTCTTCATTAATTAGGTCTGTGATAAAAAATACTTTGATACAGATGGCGCTCAATGGCCAAGAATGAGTTCCTTGCTGATGAAAACATAAAACCAATGTAGACCACCAACCTAAAGGTCATTAAATGAGTCAACTACGAATAAACCGACAGGATGTTGCAAACGATTTTTGCCTACTAACTTAACACTAACAGAATATCACCGGTACCATATTTTATAAAGTTTGATCCAGTATTTACAACCATATGAGATCAACATCTGTATCAAGTTTCATCAAATTTGACGTTTTATTTGTGGATATATAACTCTAATTAGGAAAGTTCATTACATATGCAATTACAAATTAATTAAAACAACACTGATAAAAATATTTTTCACTGTTAAAGCCATGTGAGCTTAACATCTGTACAAAGTTTCATGAAATTTGATGCAGTATTTCTTGACAATCAGCCTAATTTCGAAACTTCAATAATTGACATGATACTGCTACATGACGTGAAACAAATTGACGAGCATATGTATGAAATAGGTCAATGTCCTTGTACCAACTTTGAATATACCAACTTGTACCAAGTTTGAATAAAATCGGGTGAGATATGCCTGAGTTATGGCTCTGCACATGAAAAAATCGTAATAAAATGGCCGCGTACCAACTTTGAATAAAATCGGTTGAGATATGCCTGAGTTATGGCTCTGTACATGGAAAAATTGTAACAAAATGGCCACACGGCAGCCGTATTGGATTGTATCACAAAACAAATGGACGCGCACATCTATGACATTGGTCAATGCCCTTGCACAGACTTTAAAAAAATCGGTTGAATAATGTCTGAGTTATGGCTCTGTACATAAAAAAATTGTAATAAAATGGCCGCTTGGCGGCCATATTGGATCGTATCACAAAACAAATCCATGTGCATATGTATGACATAGATAAATGTCCTTGTACCAACTTTGAATAAAATCGGTTGAGATATGTCTGAGTTATGGCTCTGTACATGAAAAAATCGTAATAAAATGGCCGCTTGGCAGCCATATTGGATCGTATCACAAAACAAATGGATGTGCATATGTATGACATATGAAGTAATCCTTGTGCAAAGTTTGAATGAAATTGCTGCAGGCATCTCTGAGGTATCTGCGTGAACGGACGGACGCACGCACTGATGCACGCACGGACATGACCAAACCTATAAGTCCCCCGGACGGTGTCCGTGGGGACTAAAAAACGTTCTCATTTAGGGACTGGACACAAATTACAAGAGGGTGGGTCAGTGTTTTTTTGGGGTGGGTCGCCATGTTTCGCGCAAGCATTTTTGAAGGGTCATAAAATTTTGTGCAAGCCTATGGGGGAGGGTCACCTTTTTTATGCATCAAAGGTGAAATTGCATGTGCACGTATTAAAGAATATGGAATACAGAAAAAAGAAAAAATACCTCCTGGCACTTTCATTTTCTGTCATTTCCATTTTCGGCGCGCCCTTCGGGCGCAGGTTTAAAGGTATAATAAACAATATATTGATGATCCAAGCAGCCACATTGATTTAAGTTGTCATGATTTCTACTTACCCAACTCCTGCATTTTGCATATAAACTGTCTCTAATGACGCTTTCAATAACAATTTGGGAGATCACTTATTTGATATCATTCTCCCATTGACAATACATAGGGTATAGGTCGGTGTCAAATGTTCATGTTGCTGTAAGCTTATGTACATTTTTTTATTATTTTAGGACATTGACAGAATAAAAACTATTCAGAATAGTGCAAAATGTCAACAATAACAACTGGAAGCTTCACGTCGAGCAACTTTTGAATAACAATTTAGGATCAGATAACCTATGAGTTATTTGTAGTTTCCTCATAGCTTACTTTGTATAGTAAATCAACATTTCAGTGAAATTTCAAAATCAAATTTCTTGCACAACCATAGACTTGAAACCACTCTAGTCTAGTCATGAACATTAATACCAATAATCAAGTGTACATAAATGCACAGATTTGCCTAGTTTTGTATTGGAAAAAAATATTCATAGTTTCATCCTAGGCTGCTATGCATAGTGAATCGACATTGCAGTGAAGTTCCAAAATCAAATTTCTTGCACAACCATTGACTTGAAATCACTCTAGTCTTATCATGAACATTAATACCAATAATCGAGTGTACATAAATGCACAGATTTACCTAGTTTTGTATTTGATAAAAATTATTCATAGGGTTTCATCATAGACTGCCATGTATAATGAATCAACATTTTGGTGAAGTTCCAAAATCAAATTTCTTGCACAGACATGGACTTGTAACCACTCTAGTATTATCAAGAATATAAATATCAATAATCAAGCATACAAAAATAAACAGATTTACCAAGTTTTGTATTTTAAAAACATTATAGTTTCGTCATAGAAAACAATTTATAATGGATCAAAATTTTATGCGAAATTCCAAAAACAAATTTCTTGTACACAGATTATGTAGGTCATTTTCCCCCACACTCATCATGACTTGACATAAAATATTATGAAAAACATAAAATATTACGCAAAAGGTAATTTTCAACATCTTTATCATTATAATATCCCAATAATTTAGCTGCTTAATTTAAGATCGGCAATATTTTACAATCGTGTATTTCAAGTGCATATTCAAGGGAATTATCATCCCTTATATTTGACAACCGACGTTTCATTGTGGACGCAGCTTTGCTCGCTTGGTTTTCTGTACAAGATACCATTCACCACTAATTATGATAAAATACCATTTGTATGATTGTTATGGGTGCCCCTACGCCTAAAAAGAAAAACTTCGGATTTACTATAATTGACTTTTAATTGCCATTTTAGTACATTTTTAACTTATTTAACAATCTCTGTAAACCTATTATTGTGCAGCTCATCAGACAAAATCATCAGCAAAAAGCAGTAAAATTTATTGTATCCCTGAGATGTAAACACCGGATGAATACCCCGTTTTTAACTCAGTTTCCATGTAATTTACAAAGAAATAGAACAAAAGTGGTCAAATTATGGAACCTTGTTGTAGACCGCGTTTACAATAGAAAAAGTCAATTACCATGTGGCGAACGAACATGTGCTTGAAAGTTTGTATAAATTGACTATAAACAACTTAAGAAATTTCCCTTGATGCCCTCTCCCACAATACCATCAAACCCGGATGACTTATTATTTTTAAGATTGTTAGAAACTACGTTTACCTGGTAAACTACAGTCAATCTTTTGATCAACTTCACCGTCTAGTTCTAGACTTTTTAACAACACATTTTGCCACAATGTTGAGTTTTTGTTTATTGCATCGGATAAAATGGTGTCGATTTTACTTCGCTTATATCCTTTCTTATTATATCAGTTAATTTCTGATATGATTTCTTTGTTTCGTAATACATAGCAAAATTTTCAATTGTCTTTGGACATTACGTTTTGCTTGTTTACAATCACAATCAAACCAAGTCTTGCCAGTTTTACTATCATTTCCACTGATACAAGTTTTTTTCAGGAAATTCACATGAAACGGCAACAGAGATGTCATTTAAACAAACGATAGCAGAGTCGCTATCTCAGTTTGCAATGTGACGGTTAATGCTATCGATATGACTTCGCACTAAATTCGACTCTCAAAGATCATGATAAGGTTTTAATTTACAGTTATCGCAGTATGTTCTTTCGATAATAACTTTTCCTAGGATATCAGTTCCAACTATATTTTCGTCATTCACTTCTGATTTATCTCTATGTACACCAAGTATAGCGAAAATCACCGGCATCTGACCAGACTCTGTACGACGACTACAATTTCGAAATTCCTTACACAGAACACGATTGGAACTAATTTGAGATAATTAGATGGTGACGTAGTGTCGACTTAATGTGTACATATAACCTCATGTACTTTTCTTTTTAAGTTACACACTTGTTTTTATGAATAATTTGAAAACTTACAACATTAAGCTATAAGGCATCTAACAATTTTGATAAATTTGAAAAATATGAAGATTAAATTTTCCCGAATTAGTTCCAATCGTGTTACAGGTAAAATTGTTTTGGTGTACACGGATATATTCTACAATGCTGCAGTCGTGTAGGGTAATACATGTGTAGAAATAGCTTGAGTCACCTTTTCGACCATTCACAATTCTAAATCCGCAGAAATACAAAACCGAAGTAGAAGCCTTCTATGGGAGTTCACAACATTATTGATTTTCATTCACGATGATATGTTACTTTCAGTATCATAGTCGTTACCGACAGGAATGTGACAGTTATCGTGTCGTACTCAATGAAAGCAAGCATTTAGGTCTCTGCAAATAATCAACTTGCATGACGGATACAATTTTTAATATTTAACAAGTTCATTCTGATGAACGAAATGCCACTGGATCGTATAGTAATTTGACTTCCACCAGTTGCTTTGGTCACCGGGTCCTGTGAAGGATTACTTTTGTGATTCGTCTTAATGTGAGTTTCGGGACCTCAGTATTTTGTCTTTTTATCAGTTGCATGCTTTCTGCATTCCCTTCTTTAAGTTTAATTATAGTCATCTTCTCTCGAAGAGGAGAAGCCAGAGTGATTCTTGGACGAGAGAAATGATGTATTACTCCATTTGTGCGCGATCCGTTGTTGGTTACGTCATAGCTTACCCCTCCCATCTCTTGGATTTTGCCGTGTTGCGACATTATGTAAAACCAATGGAAGTGCTCGTTTTTTTCAGCATGAGAAAAGTTTTCTGTGAAAGACTGTTTCAAGAAATAAAATGTTTTATGTCTTTGCTTTCCAAACCTTCGTTGGTTTCATGTGTTTTATCAGCCGAAAATCAACCTTTAGAACTTTTGGTCTTTTGATGAACAGCCGTTCATGTGTTTTAGGTTTCGCTCATTAGGTTCTGTTGAGTCATTTGACATTAAAGTTTTATTCAAAGGTAAAAAAATAACGTAAAATTTTAGCGGTATATTTGCTTGACTTATCGTGAGTAGAACTGGAACATACAAATACAATGGAAAAAAAAACATAACCTGTTACAGCTACGTGCGACGTATGTCGGTTAATTTGCAAATATAAGGCTACCTCGTCTGCTTTTTGTAAGTGACACACTTGTTTTTTATGAATACACAACTCGTCACGGACAGAACAGTATTTAGTGGCTGAAATTTTAGAGAGCAACCTCATTTTGAGTTGATATTTTGGAAGGGGTGATATCAACCGGGTGAACTCTCAGCATGATAGCGAAAAATTCACTCGACTTTGTCTCGTGAAATTTCTGTCATCATGCCTCCAAAAAGAATATCTGTCGACACGGTCGTGATATTGCCCCTCGGCTACACCTAGAGACAATATCACGACCTACCTCCAAATAAAATTGTAGACATAACTACAAAGTGCAATATTCAGACATGTTTATTTAATTTTATTCGAATCTCTATATATGAATATCGAAAATACAATTGTTGTAAATCACACCAGATTTATTCTATTCGCGGTGATGATCTTGTCATTGTCAGGATTGATTGAATGTCCTGACAATATCAAAATCATCTCGTGTGAAGATCATTGCATCAAACGAAGAGTGAAAGAGGCTATTGAAATCAAAGCACAACGGTCAGCTCTCTATAGGGATGAAGGGATGGAAATTCCAGCAGTTTACAACGCCCTCCTGCGGTCAATAGACCGGTTACGTCATCCTACTATTCACAATATTAACACAACAGCTGATGAAGGCTGAGTGATTTAGTCGAAGTATTCTACCGAATGCAAAATCGCTATGAGTTACAGGAATTACCGCGAATAGAATATGATTCCAGAGCAAGGAAACATTTTTAGTTGCACACCAGATTTGAAATTGCTGGACATTTCACGGTCTTTGACGTCGGTATTTTCAATTTTAATTGGCGTTGTACTGTTATAACCTATAGGCTGTTTTTTTGAACCACACCTTTGATGATCCTTCGTATTTGCACAGCGGCTGCAGATAAAATCCAGTCTTTTCCCCATAAGGTGGCCTCAGCGAAACGTTTTTTTTTATATAGCCGGACATGACATGTCATTCTCACTAGATTATCGGTATTTACATGATGTTTCACTTCCTTGCGACCCACTTTCATGTGTTTCAGTACGCCTAGATTGCTCTTTGACATGTCTTCGTCGTATAGCAGATACGGGGTGTCGCTATCAGGTTCATTCAAAGTAATCGCAGGTTTGTCAAAGCGAAGCGCGTCGTGTTCCTGACCATTTCTGAGGGCAATTTTTTCCCATTCAAGAATACCATTGTGCGAACAAGAATCAGGGGAATGGTCACCTAGTAGTTTCATTTTACCACAGTATATCGATTTGCTCAGTTGATATTGCCTCCTAAGCCTGTTCATTGCTTGTTTCAATACAAATGCTAAAGTCTCTTCATCTCTGCATCAAGAACCTGGCGGAAACCGACGAATTCTTTGTCGCAAGAAAGTTTATCAATCTATTTCCAATAATGCGAATCGTCCGTGGCCATCGTTTCTATACTATGAGTTGTCATAAGTCCGCAGTGCCCACATATTACGGCGTTGAATATTCCTGGGAATGGAATATTTTCAACTCCTTGTACGTAGAAGTCCGACACTTGGTCAGCAAACCGCCCTCTCGGAATATCCTTTAATGAAATAAAACAAATATTCAACACATTTTCACTTGCATGTTCAATGCCATGGTACGTATAAAAAGGTGGAAATGGCGGAAATTACTAATTAATGACTCACCGAAGGGATGTTGGTAACTGCTACATCAATAGTTTCCAAGCCAAGCTCGTTCAGATATGCTGATTGTGAGGCTTCAAGTAACTCTACATCAGAGATATCAGAAAAATCTGGATACACTTCCTGTGCAATGCTGCCACTATGACACGTTGATCAAAAAGATAATTGTGCCTCGGAGCCGTGCATTTATAGTAGTCCACATGCCACTGTACACGTGTAAAACATTCACAGTCAATAAAATCAGAAGAAACATTGCGCATAAGCTCATTACTAGGCAATAATTGGTTGAGTTCGGTAATGTATACAATACTTCTGCAAGTAGGATAATACCATTTTGAAAGTTAGGCCGATATCAACCCCTTCGGGTCTGCTCAAATGATATTCGAACAGCGTATTGTCGTTTAAGGGATGGTAAGATGTAGAAGGACTTGCATTACTCACTCGTTGTGTATGTCAAATATCGACCATGTCCATGATATCAACCTCGGACTTCGTCCTCGGTTGATAACATTGACATCGCCTCAGTAGTCGTACGATATTTATAGGTAATTTGCCAAATTGCAACATTCAGCTATAGGGCACGAACACTTTTGAGAAGTTTAAAAATATGAAGATCTATTTCTGCCAAATTATTTCCAATCATGTTTAAGTAAACACTTCTGATTTTCTACTAGAAAGCACTTCATGTTGAAAATTTAAATGAATTTAGTGTAATCAATGTATTATCCCAAATAGATCTCAAATTTAATGCAAATTAAGAATGAAGTTATAATCTCGATCAACTATCGCATTTTTTTGTTAATATGTGGGTCCAAATATAGGCTTTTCCATGTCCCATAGGCAAACATTTTCGAAAACAATTAGAATGCTACTAATTTAGAATCATCAAATAAATTAAGTGTACTTAATATAGTGGTGTAAATAGACATCTTTGATAGACATCATAGGCTGTGCAGTAAAATAATTTGTGTAAAGTATCATATGTTTTACAGGATACGAGCCACAGTGTATGAGGTGCTCGCTGAACCATGCCTCATCGGTAAACACTTCTTACAAGCTGCTGATGCAGCTATCTCTTTCCGTAAAAAAATATCCGATCTGCGGTCGTGTTTATGGTGGCTTTTTAACTCTTTGAGCGCGAGAGTCAATTTTCGTTGCTGTTATAAAATATAATTCAGTTACTTTTATTCAGATTTTCCGCAAAAATTTGATCAAAAACTTTGGCTAATGAAAACGGATGCCCATTTAGACAAAAATTATACAAAATAAACAAACAAAATCATAAAAATTGGTGAAATATTGCTTAAAAATTTCTTATTAAAATTCACTGAACAAGTCACTGAAGTAAAGACCACATACTCGTTACATACTCTCCTTTTATCCAATATCTAACCACAAAATAAGAACGCTACCTCTTTCGCAAATTAAATTCTTAAAATATCCTATCTGAGCTATTTTTAATTGCGGCCTTGTAATACAACGACAATTGGGCATCAAAGTTGTCACTTTGTTTCCTCACGGGATTCAAAGAGATCACTGAATTAAACAGCGTATTTTTATTGTCAATAAAATTCGCTATATACTCGTCATTTATCCATTAACTACCACATGAGACAGCTATCTCCATCCGTATATAAGATCTGCGGTAGCTGTTATCGCCACCCTGTAACACGATGACATTTAGGCATTAAAGTTTTCATATCCCTTTCCTCACGGGATTTATTTATTCGATATCTAGCTGCAAAAGAGAGCTATCATTTTCCCTAAATAAAATTCAAAATAGTTTTTTTATGGCTAGCGAGTATTACTACAACAGTTATAGGCATCAAAGTTTTCAGTTTTGTTTCATTTTGGATTAAGAGTTATCACTGAATTAAAGTAGATCTCGCTTTGGGGACAGATATTCAGACTCTCGAACTTTTACAATTCTTTCTGATCTACCACTTGTGGGTTCATTTTAAAGCATAGGGATGGTGGCCATTTTGGATTTGAAATATCAGTAAATATTGGGTTATTTGTTTTTCTAGTTGAAGAAATTCACGGTGTCCCTCGATTTCGTCTTCGATTTTGAAAGAGAGTTGTTGAAAGATTTCTTAAGGAGAGTTTGGAAAAAAAGTTGAAGTCTTTCGCGTTCAAGGCGCATACTACCTTAAAAATCGTACGGTGGTTGGCAATATAATAAAACTGTCTGTCCGTACACTAAGAATTAATTACCAGATTACGTCTAGCTCACCTTTGCGTAATCTGCAAAACGGAAATAGGGGTCAGGGACTTTCAGACGGCCAATACAGGAACCACGAACGTGTCAGGGAAGTGCAAGCCGCAATTGCCAAAGTTTTACAAAAAAGAATTTCATAACAAAATGTTGAGAGCCCTGTTATTTAGTCATGGTGGATAAAATAGTAAATATAGCGGTAAATAAAAAGATCATTATATATTATTCGGATAGCAAAGAACGGAGTAGCTGGAGCTATAACTTTACTTTTAGGAAATGTAACCATTACTGCCGGTAACACCGAGACTGTCACCGAGGCGATATTATGAAAGTTTGGGAGCGAGGATATTATGAAATACAATGTCATTGGACTTTGATCAGACTGTGCGTCTTTCATGACTTGCCGTCTAAACGGAATCGGAGTACGCCCTCAGACGTAAGTGTGGCGGCAGGTCCCTGATTTGAACAATGCGGTGAAAATGAAGTCAGGATACCATTTCAGCAATGACGATAGTGGCATTCACACAAAGAGCAGATCTTATACTTTGTTTGCTATACTTTTGTCATGTTTCAAATCGATGCTGAGCTGTTTGTTGTATTTTCTCCCATGATATTGTAATTTTCTGTTTCCAAGCTTCAGCCTTTTGTACCTCAAATTATTTGCTATTATGTTGAAATAGATGATTTTAATCCCCGATGGTTGTTGTCTTTTCTCCCATGATATGGTAATTTTCTGTTTCCTCGTTTTTGATAATCTTGTGAAATTCTCTGTCACGTTTGAAGGCTAGTTTAAATAGAATGTATGCATGACTAACCTAACCAATGACTGAACAGTTAAACTCCGGCATCATTCCTTTTTACAATCTTCTCTGCAACGGATTGTGACATATTGTGTCCTCTGTTCTTACTCCTTATACCTTTGCTAATGTATAATATATCATTCATTTTCAAGCATAAAATCTTCTTCAACAACACAACAGATTCTTTACTGTAACAGTAATCGGATATCATAAATCAAGTTTTTGTCCAGATTTCGAATCATTTCATTAATAGCAGAATCGTTCTTGTCAAAACGATAATCAAATTCAAAACCATCAGACAAACTATTTCTCAACATACAACTCGCACCCCCTTTTGATTTCTTCAAATATTTGTCCGGATTTGTAATAACTTTTCCCGTGGTGTTTTACTTTTAATTCGAATAAATATGCTCAGGAATCTGTACAAACCAAATGCTGACTCGAATCTTATGGTCATATAGGTTGCAGTAGGCACAACTTGACCAAGCTTCAGCCTGTTGTACCTCAAATGGTTTGCTATTATTTTGAAATAGATGATTTTATAGCCCGATGGTCTTTGATGTTAGAAGTCTTGCGTTGGGAAGGATATCTCTCGGCCAATGTGTTACCCTCCTTTGGCAGAGCAAATGTCGACTCACGGTCATAGCCAAGTCGCTGAATGATATAATTGGTTGTAGAACTGGCTGTTGTATGAGTTATGGTAAAAAAAATTTGTCTTCTTCTTGGCATAATATTACTGCCCCCAGGTGTTTTTTAATTGATTCTCACAACAAACGGATCAGCCTTATATAATGGAAAATGGTCATAGTTGCAATATTGGATGCCTTTCGCATCGCAACCGTTTCATGAAGTTAAGTAATAATTTAGCTCTTAAAGTGGTATAAGTGATCTGATACATGAATATAATTGACAGTACTACTAAAAAGCCACTTTCTGTATAAAAAATGCTCTCAATATGATGACAATAATAAATGAAACAGACCTATCATTATAGTAATTGAAATAGACTTATTACTATAATGAGACATGTTCACTAAAAAGCATAGTATACCTATCGCAGCCTGAGACATGGAATATTTTGCACCATGTTTAACTATTTTGTCTATGACAACGCTGAGATGGCTATGTAGGTTATGTTTGAAAAAAATTTGCAGATTTCCATCTGCCAAGATAAAGTACAACACTGGCATTCGCACCAGCGCGGAAGTTTACGTTTATAAATATGTAGGTCTTAAGGAATTTTCGTATAATCAGTTAAGCCTGCTACGTGAAACGCCTTAGTGAGGTGTGCAGCGATTCGACTGGTACACATTTCACAATAAGGTGTATTTATGGTTAGAAATACTGGTCCATTGATCCCCTTATGACTGATTTATTTTTGAAGGTCAACACATTAATGTAGGGCTCTAACATGACACTTTTGTATCAGCAAAAACTTAAATCTAAACTGATAGGTCATTCATTTGATAAACATTGTTTGTCCCTAACAGAGTGATACGAACTGCAAGGATGACTATCTGGTTTGAACACCACATTACGTTCTTATAAAGAATAGCTAAATCGAATTAAAATGTTACACCAGTATTAGTGACACTAGGAATGAAGTGGTATCTGGAGGAAATATCAAGTGGCTTCGATCATCCATTTACTTCAATTGACGCTAGTGTTTTCTGGCGAAAATTGCGTAGACCTATCGGTTCGTTGTCACCAAGGTAACTATAAGTGATATACTCAGAGGTTGTGCAGGCGCAGAATCATATGACCTCCATTTGCATGTTCTTTTCATTGAAACGAGGGCTTTCTTAAGTCGCGTAAGAAATGGATAATTAAATGTTTGACTTCTTGCTTAAGCAAAACTTACATTGCAGCAAACATAATTTTACTGTCGATGATTGCCTGTCATATCAACGTTTTGTTGTTCAAGTAAGGTAGCAATAGATGGCGAATATAACACAGGTTTTGCCAATCCTTGGTTTACATCACTCAAGTCACGCAGTAATAAGCTATATTTCTTCAAAGGTGAAAGGTGATAATTTGGCCATTTCTACGGTAAGATAAAGTTCTATTGTATATTATAATGCTGGAGTCAACTCACTGCAAGATATCTCTTTCGAGATATATATATCAACATTTTAGAAGCAAAATCGCAACAACATCAGACACAATACATCGTAAAACATGTTTTGACACACCTAATGAGACAAAAAGGCACTCAGCGTAATGCTATGACTGTAAAAAAAGAGTTGGCTTTTGACCATATGCTGTGATTTGATATTTTTTATAATGTTGACAGACTCTGAAGGTTTACCATGATATTATATTGCTGTAGTTTCAGAGAATGAAATTATTCTGCTGACACAGTAAGTCTAGTCCTGCAAAAGTATCTATTTTGTTGTCCCTGTGTATCAGACCGTCTTTTTATATTATTTAAGAAAACGTTAAATACAGCAAATGTTTCGAGCACGATGAGATCAGTTTGATTCTTGCAAAGGAAATTTACCATCTGTTTAACTGCAATGACTAAAGGGATACCCCAACCAAACCCGATATCCATTTGCGACAGTCTGGCTTCATCTTCCCAGCCGACGCCATGATAATCTCTGTTTCGAACGGAGTCTCAGAGTGAGTTGGCGTTTAAAGTTTGAAACGAAAATAAAAACTTAAGTTACATACATGTAGGTTACCTTTAAGTAACATACTGAAGTCTTAAAATAAGAGAACGATGCTGCTAGTACATTCTATCAAATTTATACTTCACCAGTAATGTGCTATCAGTTATTGTATTGAAGATAATGACAGAACCTCGTGGCCTCGGAGGGCGTTCTGCCGCCGGTACTTTGCTCGGAAAAGCACTGGCTACAGAATACACCCTATCCCTTCGGAAATACCTTTGGAATGCCACAGAAAGCCTTCCGAGGCCACAGAGGTCTGTTATTATTCTATATGCCCCCAAATTCTGTCGATAGCCGTCGAAAGAATTACCTGATCGCAACACGGCCTGATTGCATAGAAATTCAATATTGTGACTGTATCATCAGCTGTGAGCTCACTGATTGGATAAGGGAAATTTGCTACTGTTCAGATGCCAATATATTTGATGCAGAGTTCACTCTATCACCGTATTTTCATCTCGACTAAGACGACAAAAAGAGACACAAACAAATACGTCTCAAAACAGAAATCTGAAATATTTTTCCACATATGTGAACAAAATTGGCATTAAGAGTAAAAAATATATCTGTAATAAAAATTCATATGACTGAAATTCAAAATTGTTCTCGAAATTGAGTCAGAGACCAATCTGAAGCAGAGTCCGAGTAGGGTATTGCTAAACTGCATGCGGCGGTTGATAGACGCGCGTTGCACGGACATCATCTGGCGAAGAAAGACGCAGTGAAGAGTTTTTTTCTGTGGCCGCAATACTGAATGTGAAGACTCCTCCGGTGATTTGAGTATTGGAGAATAGCCTTAGCAACTGTTTTTTAACTTGCTGGCTACACCATGCACCATTGCAAGGATTGCGAACTAATGATCGCGATCGCCGCGTTGTTTTCAGGAGCCGATCAATCGTTCGCGTTGCTGGCCATGCATGACGACAGACATTATTGTCTGTGGCATAGCCGATACTGGTACCACACAATCGCTAGGCGATGTGATCGGTCGTGGTACAGTCACGCTATCAATGTGGATAGAGGGGCTGTGGTCGGAGGTTTAATTTGTTATCAACCCCCCTCAATACGTTACTCATTTGCCTTTGATGATCTTCGTTCGCGACTGATTTATGGTAAATGGATACCGCATCTAGTTCACACTTTTTGTCGCTGTGTTTCGGTACGTTTACGTGCAATCTGGCAAGTAGTGGGTCAAGCTCGAGTCGCTGGTGGAACACGGCTACGAGTTTCCGTTGTTATTGTCCGACATAAGTCGTCGAAAACAGTAACTTCGCGACGCGTATTCATAACGGTGTTTTCGTTTTTATTTCCAAACCGACGAGAGCGTTGGCGTCTTTGATCGAGACCGCAGCAAATCTTGCAGATGTTGACAGCTTTACCGTACATTTCACCGGCACTGCTTCCATGATCCTAGTCACAGATCTTTGTGCCGTCCGTGCCAAGATAAGAAATCCTGATTCCAAATGTTCTAAACAAATAAAGTTCTGCCAATCGCAATATTCATTTTCCTCCACAGATAAACTAAGAAACTTTTTCCTACACGTGAAATAAGAATTATATGGACTGATTTAGTCCAAAATAAAGAGAAATATACAATCCGCTTAAATATTTATTGTTGTTCAGGAGCAGGTGACAATATTTACTAAAAGAAACTAATACCGGATAATAAGTAATTTTCATAATTTAGCGTGAAAACGTTTCTTAATTATGGTTTCTTTGACATTTAATGTCACATGACCTCTTTTCAAAGGCTTTGCAGTTGGCAAAACACGTGATATATTTTTTGAAGGTAAGTAATGAGTACAATATTTAAATACAGTGATAATTAACTCAATCTAAAGCTAAAATACTTAGAAAAGTGTTACAGTTTTTTTAGAAAATGCAAAAATATTGAGGGACTATATTAACTCTGTCTGTTAAAACACTAACTTCACTTCGCTGCAAATATATTGGTAATCTGTGGTACATATGTAATAATGACATTATTAGAGTATATATAACGTATAAAACATTTTTTATACGTTATACATACTCTAATTTATCTTTTGCACATCGATTGCGACTACATCACAAGCTGCAAACAGAGATTTTGTCATATAGGCCTACAGTGAAATTCTCTGTTAACCTCCTAGAGTTTCCGTTAGTAGTTGTGTACAAAATATACGGTTAGAACTTTGTACGTTTTCAAAAGCGAAAATAAACAAAACTTTTGCACTTGATTGTGATCTGCTATAAACACCAATTTAAACCATTGTCATACCACAAAGAAAGCTACCAGAAGACTAAAGAGGAACTTGTAAGTAACACTTGTTACTTAAAAATAATTTTAAAAGTTAGATACATAAGTGGTGGTCGTGAAGAAGTCGGACATTTTCGAAGCTATTCCCCAAACATTTCTTTCAAGTTCAAACTTTAAATCAGTAAGAGGCTTATCTGACTCCTATTACCTACAAGCTACAATCCAGTATGCCTTCTGTCTGGCAATGATTACCTGCAAGCTACAATCCAGTATGTCTTCTGTCTGGCAATGATTACCTGCAAGCTACAATCCAGTATGTCTTGTGTCTGGCAATGATTACTTGCAAGCTACAATCCAGTATGTCTTCTGTCTGGCAATGATTACCTGCAAGCTACAATCCAGTATGTCTTTTGTCTGGCAATGATTACATGACTGAAAGCATGGCAATAATGTATACACATAGTATGCGGACAATAAAAAACATTACAATCGAGGCAGCTTTTTCATTTTATTTTTCAAGAGACAGGTCATTGCACGACACAGCCTTATAGTAGTCATGCTTTTAGCTGAAAAAATACAACGATAACCTTTTTAGCTCACTTGTTCACCCACAGTCATGTCTCATTTATGTCGGTATGTCTGACTTTGTGTATATATGTATTGATATAACAGAACGTCTTATCAAGTCTAACATCAATATGGTGAACGGATGTATGTACTAACCAAGTATGAGGAACTAGAAATATTTTACTCTGACGGAGCATATTCAGCCCATATATCTTACGTTAAAATGATAAGTCGAGAGCAATTACAGCCAGCTGTGCCGTTTTCATTTTGGATATCCTATTGGAATGTGCAATGTATTGTAATGTTGGCAAGAGTCTGAAAGGTAAAAATGTAGAGTAAATTCAAGGATTTTCTTCAAGTTGTAATAAATAATTAATATACACTCAACATCTGAAAGGTTCAGTTCTACAATTAAAATAATATGTTTACAGTCATAAAGGAACTCCAACAATGAAAAGGTTATACTTAGCATAGCACAGCGCCTCCTGTGAAGTTATACAATGACAAGCAGACCAAAGTTCACGTTCACATGACAGTCAGAGAGTTCCACTAAGTAAAATTCTAACCATGAGTTCAGACTAAGTCTGAACGATTCACTGATGAACACTGGTGACAGGTAGAACAATTTTATTAGAATGTAGTACCACTACAACTACGGAATCATAATAAGACAACACTTCTGGAATGTTCTGAAGGAAACATCAATTTCTGGAATTTCTAAATTAATTCATCAAATATGCAAATTAGCAATTAATTGAAACTATACTGACAAAATATTTTTGTGTACTATCAGAGCTCTGTGTGACCAACACATGCACAAAGTTTCATCACATAAGGTGCAGTCTCTGAAGAACCAGTGCTCTTTCCCAAAATCATTTATTATGCAAATTAGCACCAATTGTATATGCCACACCCATAACAAAGGACACGCTTTTGCATACTTTAGTGTGTTATCACGCTTCTAAGTTTAAAAGGAATTGGCTCAGGCATTCTGAGACAGCTGCGTGGTCGGACGGGTGGACAGGCTGACTCACAGACGGACGTATGGACAGACGCAGCCAAAATTGTAAATGCCCTGGACTTCATCTGCGGGGACTAAAATGGACAAACAGCGGTCCACAAAATAATATCACACTTTGTTTCATTGTATTCTTTTTTGGATACACGTCACAGGCTTCAAAAGACACCGTTGGATTCATTGAAAGAGATTCTGAGTACAATACGGTTTATGTCCCTCGTGAATATGTTATATATTACTGCTACCCTATTCATTTAAGTAGCGCAAAATTAACATTTAAATTTATGTTAGCTCAGTGTGTTCTTTTTGACAACACTATAATGAAACAGTCTTTATTTGGTTACACATTGTATAATTTCCAGTACTCACCAGTGGTTTCACTTTTTAGCAAATGGTGTTAATGCTAACTCTGTACATACATCAAGAAATCCTCTAGCTGAGTCTTCCGGGTGTTTATCCCATGTGGGCATTTACGATGACTCGACCAACGTATATTTCATCCTTGTTCTCACCAGTACGTTCACTATTTGAATGTTAAAGTGTGTGACTTGAATAAGTTTTTCTTTAATTTTGTTCTAATTCGTTCTTTTCCCTCACGGTGTAAGACGCGAAAATCTTCCAGGGCCACAGAGCCACACCTAATTCCCCAGAAACAAAGAAAACAGCTGTCTACTAGCTATCCATTTTTTCATCATAAAAATGATACAACTCCATACCTTAGTCTACATTTTAACATCTGCTGCTACCAAATTGCAACCAGTGGCAATCGAATCTTTGGTTTTACTGGCCCTCTAGGATATTAACTTCTTATAAGTACGAGAGAATGGTACTTAAGTCACTGTTCATATAGAAATGTTAGCCGTTTCCACGAGTACTGCGTATAAGTAATCGAAGAGTATACAATCTAAAAGTGCAGCGAAAAAGTTCTTATCCGAAACGAATAATCCACTACACGTAAGTTTTCAATGTCTCATGATTTGTAGCAGACGTATTCAAGGCTGTAATATAATCACATCAGGCATGTTGCTATTACTGGTACGTGCGACAATCATTTTCAACCGGACTGCTGAAGATGTTTCGGTATATTGTTCTTTTTATCGCAGCTTGACCTGAAATCAAAAGACTTCTAACAAGTGTGTGCTTAAAATAATGCAAATTATCGTACCTCTAGCTCCTCACCCATTTTTTTTCTCATTTGTTCGATGAATATGCAATTTATATAACTTTCTAGTTTACACTCACAGATAGAGCAATTTGAGGATTCAAAAGTAATTCGTTCACAAAATCATATAACACTGGTTGTTATTATAGATTTACCGTACTTCTATTTCCTTTGTAACCACACACAGACATTAATCATGCACGTTCTTTCAGCTCTGATGCTCATGGTTTTCAATGCTGCGACATTAATTGTAGATGCTGAAGATGCAATAGTTCCCAAAAATAGGAGGAATTTGAAAGGTAAGGCGAATGGACAATTCCCTTCAACGGGCAAGATTGTTTTAAACTTGACAAGGTTGTTTGTTTTTAATTGTTTTTTCATTTCTTCAATTTCTTTTTTCAGAGTTCCCAATCAAAAATGCCTTTTGTACTTAATTTTCCCTCTCGCTAGTTAGCAACATGTACAAAAGAGATTTTAACGTTTAGCTCTTTCTATGTTTTAATATGTTTCTCCGTTGCTAAATGCTGTGACGTTTTTTGATATTTAAAAACAGCATTGAAAGGCTTGAAACTGCAGTGTTTAATTGTTAAGATGCCGCTGTTTCATCTCAGCTGTCGTAGGCGGAGAATGAATTTATCGTCAACGCAAAGGAAAAATAATTTATAGATTGAAAAGTAGAATATCGTAAAGGCGATTTTAAATCGCAGTATTCGACAATACCCACATAGAAGAAGTTGTTTACTGATCGACAGAAATAAAAAATTAATCGTTTTCAAGTGAAAAGTAATAATATCTGATACTTAAGTTCCATGCATCCTGCAACCCTTACTTCTTCTGTTTGAAGATATATATATATATATATATATATATATATATATATATATATATATATATATATATATATATATATATATATATATATATATATGCATTTATTATGCATTCATTCATTAATTTAGTTCCTCTGTTAGATGACTCACACTCCCTTGTGCACGCTCGGATGCTCCACAACAGAGAAGTTCGATCAACTGAACATGATGTATTGCCCGACAATGTTGACCTTATTTTAGTGACATCTGACTTGTACTTGGCAGTTGCAAGTACGACTGATTATGCAGTATACGGCCCTTTGGGAGGTACTTTTGCGACAAAAGATGTTGACGTCGGCAATGGTGTGTTGCTTGGAGTAAGTGAAACAAACGGACTTCAAATCAAAACATCGATGCTTACAGATGGTTGGGATTTGGTACCAAACAGTTGTTGTGTGATTCGTGCTGCGTGGTATGGGCACCGAATTATTGGTGTAAACGACGAGAAAATGCTTGTTTTGCGTGAGGATGTGTCAGCTAGTTGGAAGGTGATTGAAAACAGTGTAGGTGTCCTATCGGTCATCTACACAAACGAGAAAGGCATTCTTGTCCTTTTATTGGACGGTGAACAAATACTTCAACCCAAAGTTGACCAGTTCGAGTGGATGAGCGGAAACGTTATCGCACATTTAGATACACCTGTAATTGATTTTACGATGCTCCGAGGTAAAGTGGTCCCCTCGCCAGATACGTTCATCGCTATTTGCCCCGGAGTTTTACCAACATCTACGTCAAGTGAAAATGTGAACAGAGGTAAGGCAGCATTCATTAGAGTATGGAGAGAGTCTTACCCTTGAACACGGTGGTTGTAACTTCTCTTTAAGTTAGTCACTGTTATAAATAACTAAATTTCATATAAAAGAAAAATTACGACAATTCGCACATGAATCACAAAACCTGACATCTGGGAAAATTACAAAAGGGTCACGTTCATGACTCTGAGTTGTTAT
>LD348534.1:0-11894 GCA_001465055.1 Ptychodera flava | reverse complement strand
ACATACATACATACATACATACATACATACATACATACATACATACATACATACATACATACATACATACATACATACATACATACATATACCTTTCCATGCATGCTTACATTCATGTCAATTCATTTAGCAGACCCTGAAAATATACAAAGAAGTGAAACAAACACTGAAGTCGTACATGCAGGATGTAAGAGTCTAAACAATTGACTGTCAAACGTTTTTGTAAAGGCTAAAATGTATAGGCTAATATATATATATATATATATATATATATATATATATATATATATATATATATATATCACATGAACTGGCCCGTATCCCCACCTTTGTGACGTACACCAGCACAGATAAGAAGTCCATATAACCCCTGTTGTATGTCGTCAACCGGAACGTTTTTTTTTCTGCAATGGTACCGTTCGTACGTGCACGTCGCGACACATATCGATTTGCCGTGATCAATGCCATGCTCTCATGGCATTTTGACAAAAGGTGACCCGATAAATCCACATATGCAAACATAGAAGGTATGCCAAAGGAAATTTCGAGTCGCTAAAGCTTTAGCTATTCCCAAGAATCGAGTGAGGATACCGTCGATCGTTTTAATGGCTCAGTAACGTCACGGTTCCAGTCGTAAGGCTCAATGTGGACGTCGTCGTACCTGGCGATCGCCAAGCAGTGTGGGAAACTCACGCAACATCTCTACTGGCCAAGCGGGCCAGCAACTTTAAAAAGTAACTGGCCCTGAAGGAAATTAACTGGTCCGATCAGCAGGTCAAATCCAAATACAGTGGAGATGTTTTAACCCGCGCTCAGTAGAGGGGCCAAGAACATGCGATTGAAAAAATAAAAAGACGCCACTTCAAAAGTCTAACATCAAAATGTTTTTGTGCCTTTTAATTCTTTCATTCTTTTTTAATTCTTCAAATGAATATGACTATCAAAACCAAAAGTTGGGGCAACTAATCTCAGTGTTAAAAAAAATATGAAATGAAGTGTCGAAACTCACGTTAAAAGACGATGCACAAATTTAAAATGTAAGCGTAATCATACAGGTGACCAGAGTCAAATCCTCATGAAGGTCAAAATACAATGATGACGGTACTTTGCACAATGTTAAAATGTCGGACATTAATTAACATTCTAGTATCGAAGTTTGACGTCCAACATATGTCCGTCATACATAACAATCTATATATCGGGTCTTATATCGATACTAGATTTTACAAGAATGACTTGCTTTCTGTCGTGGCACGCCGCGTTTGAGAAATTGCCGATATTTTACCTCATGCTAAATATATATATATATATATATATATATATATATATATATATATATATATATATATATATATATATATATATATATATATATATATCAGCGATTTGGAGATTATTTATGGTATAAAACGATACCTGGCAATTCTGGAGTGACTTGCCTTGCGTCTCGACGCGCAGGATCTGTGAAATCAAAGATATTTACTCAATATTTATCGGCGATCGGAACCCTAATATCGTCACTTGAATGACTCGCCTCGTGTCTTGGGCACGTCTGGTCTATGTAAAATCACCGATGTTTATCGGCGATTTCGAGAAAAATGTCCGATCTTTATGTCGGAGATTTGCGAACTCACAGATCTTGCCATGCCCGACTTCATCATTTCGGCTCTGACTTCGATACTAGACGATACTATACTTGTCAAATCACGAGCAAATAATCGATGTATATCTTGGTGTCCGACTCTAACTTAAATTATACGATACTAAACTTGTCTAAAACGATGGGTAAAAATCCAAATCGGAGATTTCACCACCTCACATGACCATAGTTTTTTTTCGACGGTCTACGATCTGACCAAACAGAATTTCGATATTTCGTTGTCCAGTAACTGTAAATATCCGATATCATATAAAAATCCAATGTTGAAGTGTCCTCGAAATCCAGTTTACCTCGACACATGCAATACGGTCGGTACGCTAAACAATTACTCTTTTTATGACCACAACAAGATCTCTAACCTAACACATGCTTAACGGTTAGCGATAAACCCGAAAGATACATTTCAACGAAGGTTTAACTTAATAAAAGTACCGTATAATCTTCGGGAAGGCGACATAGAAGACACAAGCATAAAGTCATTCGACGAACAACGATAAATTTCCTTCATCACACAAATTATTCAGTTATTTCTCGATCGTAGTCAAACCTGCAGCGTAAGGCTGTAGTGAAGACATAAGCTGTCGACCTGTAGCCTAAACTCTGCAGTGCAGCGCTGTAGAATCCGATGTGTTTCGAAAGTTGACTCGGACAACACTCACAACCGACCAGAGTTCCCGTCAAGTAACAAAATTGGGATGTACCTACTGGCGATATATGTGTCACAGCAAACATCAAAGTCCGTAAGACGAAAACATTGACGACCGAGATGGCCACCGGCGGAGACCGGTGACGGCAGTGCCCACTACAAACGTACATTGTGTGTCATCGATCTGAATCTTTCGGGCTCGCCAAGGTCGTAAACTTGTGATATTTAATAAGCCACAGCATCTCTAAGAATGATAACTACTGTTTCGATTGTGTTGTTGAATTAACTTCATAAATATAATTGTAAATATTTTAAATAATTCAAAATACTATGGTTATCCGTCGCTTGCGCGGTAAAAGCTATGTCCGCCGATGGCAGACTAGCCCTGGCATCGGTCCAGCGCGAGACTATGATTGACACGCGCACGTGACCGACTCCGTATGTCTTATTGTTGGAGATACCATTCGGTGTATCAAAATTTAGGCTTAATCGGATTCATTAATGAAAGTATACATTAACAAACATTTGCACATCTCCTGGGTGACGGGCCGCTTTACTCATTAAATGAAAGTAATCCGCGTATATAAAACATAAAACTCGCGATAAAATTCGTGCACTTTGTTACAATAATTTTGATCCATCCCTATCTAAGAGAAATAAGAAGACTGTTCGTGTGATAAATATGTAATCCCATGGAATTTTTCTCTGTTTGACGTCTTCGTACACTCGTTTTTTTTCGCGGAGCCGCACAACTTGTCGCCTTCAGCTCGAAGTTATACGGCTTTGCAAAAACACAAGAGAAAAATACCATGGTATATATTATATATATATATATATATATATATATATATATATATATATATATATATATATATATATATATATATATATATCGAACATTCAAAAATACCAAACTTAACCCACTTTTTTGAAATATCCAATCATGCGCGACAATCAATATTGCTCGGCTCATTAAGGTGGATTCCTATTACGAACAAATACATTATTATCCACATGCGTTTCTAATCTTTGGAGTTTCGTCGTACAGTAAGTTTAGGAATCTAAGGACACGGAGTCCAATGCGGAGCACAATAGCTTAAGTTGTTATTAGGTGATATTCGATCTTGATCCAAAAACATATTTACGTCAACACGGCGTAAAAGGTGAGGTAATTTTAAATTAACATTCAGTACTTCATGAAGTTAATAGTGATGAGTCCTAAACGTCCGATATTGAGTGACATTGTACTGCTGACCTACAATTTATAACGCGTGCACTGCGTTGCGCGGAGCTCGTTCTGTGAACTTAGCGGACGTGCTGAACCCGTTTGCAGTCTTTTCTTGATCACTCTGTGCAGTCCCGGGAGTGCAGTAAGCAACGGACATCCTATAAACGCTTCAATTATGAATTTTTCCTTTTAAAATTTGACTAAAAAATGTGTATAATAAGCAGGTTATTCACAAAATACTAGGATTTATATCCTCGTACACAGTACGCTTTGGTATATTCCTCTACATTCAAACCTAGACAATACTTCCGCGGCACAATGTACTCGGATATAAATTTCCGCATTTTATGAATAAACTTATATATTGAAAATTTCACTTGATCTTATTTCCGCACTGATTTTCTTAATCTTATCGCGACATTGAAAATACAAGAAGTGAAACAATAACGATTGATTTTACTCAGGGAGGTAAGAAGGCGATAAAAATGAGAGTCCAGTAATTTGGATTTAGACCACGATATTCAGTTAATGTGCAATAGTTAATGTAAACTTTATGATGCGAAATTAATTTCCGGCTACTGCTTGCATGCCTATGTGTGTTTTCGAAAATCAAAAAAAGTCTGAGTAGTTATCCAAATGCTCACACACTTGACGCGAGTCACAAATAATCATTTGCCATTCAACTTAGACAAATACTACATAATAGTGACAATTGGCAGCAGAACAATCTTGGATAGGCACTATACTGTTGATGCTATTACGATGTGATTTGCACTGTTGTCACTTTTTTAATTTACCAATTTCGGAGGTCAAAGAACCTGTACAACAGCAGACAAACTTCACGTTATATATGTTAGAATCAACAAAGTTTTCATACGTTGTCCTGTTGATTATCGATGTAGCTCCAGTGGTAAGATGTAGTGAATGCAGAGTCTGTGGAAAACTGTTTGTTCCCTGGCTTTGCAACTTACATCAATGCACAGCCCTGATTTGCTAGGAAAAATATGATGGCATTATCTACGTAGGAAATGCCTTGTGAGTCCTTGCTAAGGAATTTCATGGCTACCAGCGTGACCGCCATTTAGCTACTTCTTCACCTTCCAAAATTAATAGAACGATTTCAACTATGTATACATTTTCATTAACTTTAAGCTGAGAAGGAAAATCCTGAATTAACTACTGACGGAGATATTCCTGCACTCAAGACAATTGGTCAACCTGATGCTAAGTCGGGAAAGCATTCTGTGAAAGGCGAATCAGACTCTGGTGAGCTATTTTTTTCTCTGACCAGATTTATCGTTGAGTTCATCGACACTATATATATTTTTTCACATAAAAATTCTACAATTTAATAACAGTTTTAGGAATACAAACAATGAAAGAGGAGTCTGTATAGAAGTGTACTTTATGAACACTGAATTTCAGGAATTAAAGTAGGTGTTACCAAAAACTTAATACACCCCATCAATGAAAGATCAGGGTTCCGCGTTGTCGAGAAGAGATTCAGCATACTGCAGCTAACAAATCATCAGCCAGATCTCTCTGTTAATGCAATCAAATCTAGGGTATACTTTGTCATCAGTCGATCGCCGAAGTCACTTCAAAACAATGCCAATACGACCGATGTGTTAATCTGAATTCTCATAGCTTCTAAAAAGCTGCGTAACTTTAAGATATGTTCTTATTGCCAATGGTTTCATTCTTTAAAACGGTGGCAACAATGAACTAGATTTTCCAAGATTTTTTGTTTACTGTTTACTCCGTAGTCAATTCAATGAAGGTTGTATTGCATTGCAATTTAATTATGCACTCAAGGGAAAGGTTTGTTCCTTGCGACGTACTCACATGGGGTTCATGCAGAATCTGCCTGGCTTTATCATAAAGGGACACTCTTATTACAAAATTGACTTATCAGGGGCTTACATCAAAATTAGGATTGAGATTCTTCCACGGCTCATCGTAGTCTTTAGTCAATGTTTATTGAAGGTTGTACGTCCACCACTACGCGGAAGCTGAATATTTATCAATTTAAGGCAAAATTTACCGTTAATTTATACAAGGGTCAGTTCAATCTTACGAAGGGTCCAAATCTGACGGATCAACTTAATGTAAGACTCAAAGAAGGGAATAATACTTTTAATTTATGTCCACACCTTAGTAATACAGACTCGGCAATATCAAACATCACAATCACGATTGGAACGAATTTGCGATAACTGAATCGTGAAGTAATGTCGATTTAATCTGCAAATAAAAATTTATCTGCTTCTCTTTTTACATTAAACAAAATAGCATAAGTGTAAAAACATACAAAATTGTTTGGTTATCATACCATGTTATCACTTTTTTGATTTTCGAATTGTTGAGATCGAATGACCTGTACAATAGCAGAAAAGTTACTCTTTATATATGTTAGAATCAGCAAAGTTTGCATGCGTTGTCCTGTGGATCATCGATGTAGCCCAAGTGGTAAGCTGAAGAGAATGCAGTCTGTGAATAAAACTGTTTCTTCCCTGGCTTTGAAACTTTCTTAAATACACAGCCCTGATTTGCTACGTTCAAATATGATGGCATTATCTATGGAAGAAATGTCTTGTGAGTTCTTGATAAGACATATCATGGCAACGAGTGTGACCGCCATTTAGCTACTTCTTCACCTTTCAAAAGTAATAGAATGATTTCAACTATGTCTTCATTGCCATTTACTTTAAGCTGAGAAGAACCGTATTGAAGTAAGTACTGATGAAGACATTCCTCTGGTCAAGACCATTGGTCAACCTGATGCTAAGTCGGGAAAGCATTCTGTGAAAGGCGAATCAGACTCTGGTGAGCTATTTTTTTTACCAGATCTACCTTTGAGATCATCTGCTCTGTAAATATAATATTCATATGAAAATTTCTACATTTTCATAACTCTTTTCGGAAAACAAACTATAAACGAGGAGTCTGTTTGGAAGTGCATTTTATAAGCAAACGTTTGAACTCTGAATTTCGGGAATCAGAGTAGATGTTATAGAAAACATAATACAGCCTACCTATGAAAGAAAGATTCCCGTGTTGTCGAGAACAGATTCAGCATACTGCAGGAAAACAAATTATCAGTCATATCTCTCTGTTACTCCAGTCAAATAAACAATTTATCATCAGTCATCAGCATATCATCATCTGTCATCAGTCGATTGCCGGAGTCACTTAAAAACAATGTCAGCACGACCGATGTGTTTCTGGATTCTCATCGCTTCTAAAAAGCTTCGTAACTTTATGGAATTATTTTATTGCCAATGGTTTTACCCTTTACTTCGATGACAACAATGAACTAGATTTTTTCGAGCTTTCTGGTTTACTGTTTACTCCGTAGTCAATCTAATGAAAGTTTTATTGCATTGCAAAAGAATTATGCATTATTAGGAAAGGTTTGCTACTTGCGACGTAGTCACGTGGGATTCAAGAAAAATCTACATATTATAAAGGGACACTCTCATTACAAAATTGGCTTAGCTGGTGTTTAAACCTAAATTAGGATCGACGATTCTCTTACCGTTCTTTGCAGCCTTTGGTCAATGTTGTTTGAAATTTCTACGTCCACTACAACAAGGCGGAATTTTTGGAAGCTGAATATTAATCATTTCAAAGAAAAATTGACCGTTAGTTTATACAAGGGACCGTTCAATCTGACGGAGGGTCAAATGCCGAGGGGTCATCTTCTTTTAAGCCCCCAAGAAGGAGATTATATTTTTATTTGACATTATGGTTAGCTAGATTAAAAAATGACATAGCTGAAAGCGACAATCGTTCAAATAATTTCCACACCTTAGTATTACAGACTCGGCAATACCAAACATGAAAGGGAAACAGGGTTCATCATACCAGGCAACAGTCATCGTGAAATGCGAAGTCAATGCTTTCTTAAATAAAACTGATCAGAACCTAGATTCTCAATTCTTTCAATATATAGGCAAAGGTGTGCCGAAATTAACTTCTGTATTTCAGGCGTTGAGTGTAAAAGTCAATGATGAATACACTTTTAGTGAGGCACTTTGATAGGCAGAAGAGAAGCTAAACTCATAAATTCGACAGATTTTCGAGAGATGAAATCTCACATTATACACTTAGTTGCTTGCTAGAACCGGTTCTTTTTTACGATTTTAACTTTAATTTCAAAAGCTCATTACTAGCGGACATACTTTCCTCATATCATTTTTCTTTCGATACATTATTTTATTTAATAAAGGGCGTGGTTATGATTGAAGTATAATGATTAAAATGTTAACTTTCAGACGGAGCTGCAGGAACACTCGTCTTTGTTGGGATAAGTTTGTCAGTACTAGTTGGTATATTATCAATACTATCAATGATAAAACAACGGTGCAAGAAATCCAGAAAACAAAGGACAGAACTTGAGCAGAGTACCAGAGCAGACGAGACTCATTCTGCATCTGAAGGAAGCGACACTGAATATCCAAACGGGACTGGAACTTCTCCAATTTCTTGGCTGGATAATTAGCATTCTGTCTTAAACGACAGAAAACAATTGTGATTTTACATAAATCCAAAATGTGTGGTCCACTAAACCAACCAACAAACAAACAAACAAACAGAAACACAAAGAATACAAACACAAAAAACAAGTAAACAAATATCACAAAAGGAGATGAAAGTTGAGAAGCGACACACAGACTTTTAGTAAACATTTAGGAAATCAATGTAAGTCAGTAAAGTGTCTTTGTATATTAAAAAAAAAACAATACAAATTTAGGAAATATCGGTGCTTGTGTATTTTAACTTTTTGCCCGCACATTGACATGAGTGTTATTTACACACGTTAAATGTTAAACGAAGAGAAGTATGCAGATAATTTGTCTCTTGGATCCTGTTTATGATACATTTCACATAGTTGTGTAACATGTGTAATTATTGTTGCCTTTAATTTTAAGGCAGCGTATGCTAACATTTTCCAATTCTTACCATTCGAGTAGGCGATCACGATTCACAGGGCTCGTTATATAAACTGAGTAAATTAACATGTTTTGGTGACTTAATGCGTATGTACACAGGACTATGTACAGTTTCCGAATTACAGCAATTGATAGGATTGATAGGATTGATGAAAACCGGCAATTCATTGTCAATTAAGTGTTTATTTGCAGTGATAAAAGTGAAAACTTGTATCTGTAAATTTTCTGTATTTACTTGGAATATAAATTTATGTGGTATTTTATCTAAATGTTTATAAGGAATTATTTTATATCATGCAACCATGCGCTATTTTCAATGGACGAAAGTACATTCCACCGATGCTAAAATACTTTTAACAGTGCTTAAACGTGACCCTAGACTAGCATACGATGAGGAAATATATAAAAGGGGCATTTGGCTTGTAGAGATATTTTGGGGGTAACAAATAAATAAATAAATAAATAAATAAATAAATAAATAAATAAATAAATGGTTAATTCAATAATTAGTAGTTTGGAAAGTTACACAGGTGTACACTTTTTCATTTTTGCTTAAGAAAGGTCTCACCGTACTTTTGGCGCTTTGAACATCTTGTACATGTACTGTCATTTTTATCGTTTTTTTCACCGACCACAAAACATGACCGAATACTGTACCACTTCTAAAATGACTCTTGACCCTTTTCCTGTATCTGCATTAGATCGTTTTTTAACATGTCCGTGATCGCATTGTAATCTGAATAAAATGTAATGTTAATGAACACAATGCGTGTGTCGTCGTTGGATACTGTGCGCCAGTGTTGTCAACGTAGTCCGTGTGTCGTCGTTGGATACTGTGCGCAAGTGTTGTCAACGTAGTCCCAACTTACAAAAATGCTTGGTCTCGGGCACGAATTTCCGACGTTCGATCTCTCGGACGTCCGTTTTCTGCATTTGGGGACTGAAATGGCGAGAATGCCTCATGAGACACGTGAGGTCATGGGATAAAATCCGTTTGCGCTATATGCCGAGCAATGTTTCAAAATCTGGACCCGCCTGCAACGGGGATTATAGCTTAATATTAACATGTATTTTAAAAGGAACTGCTTTCCATTGCAGTAAATCAAGTCGGCAGAAATAGACAAACTGCATCAATCTTGTATGCTATAAAATAAACGTTTTTTAATTAATTTTTTAATTTAAAAATAAAGGGTCACCTAAATAGGTTTCCTTCAGAGGGAAGTAAAGAAATACCCTTATCTGTTGTTTGCACTGAAACTAAAATGCTTTAATGTTAGCTAAAACTATTTATAATAAACTTATAATAATTTACGATATTGATGATAAGCTTTGTGATGACTACCTTTGGTATTTTCATACTTTTCCACACAATGCAGAATATATTCCTTTAGGACCTGACTACTTTCTTGAGATTTTAAATTGGTGCGCAGCCAACAAATGTACCATTTATCAGGAAATGACACAATGTTCCATATTCCTCTCATCAACGATTCTTCAGCAAAATTGATCCGACTCATGCAAGATTAAAGAGAGAAATCAGTTACCTTTACACTTACAACATTTGTATCGTACTAGCTGTAAATCGGTATATTTCTAAATTCAATTGTTTTGTCATAAACATCTTCGCCGTCTCTTGTAAAACTGCGTCATCTTGTAATATTTTTTATTGTCTTGAGGTACGGAGTAGTACCTACCCAGCCATTATTTTTCCAAATAAAAAAAATAATAATTACATTAAATTACATTAGTCATCCGTCTTCACAGAACTGAGTACAATAGCCATCTTTGACAAACTGAATATTAGATGCCTAAAGTTTATTTGATTATTTCATGCATGGCAGTCTCCCTAACGAAATTGTCGAGATTATATTGCTCAAGTCGGTCACCAGAGAACAAGTCAGAATTGTAGCCGGTTGTCATTTACTTGTCCCATAGAGAACACTGCGGCTACGCTAGTTTCCATTCTGCTGTCATTGAGCCAAATTGTGAAGGCAAGTGATATTTTGATATTGTTCGACATTCTAGACGCTGATAAATAAAAGTATTGCTTGAACTGGTGAAAATTACTACCAATCGTGGTATTTTTACTTGCTTGCACAATTTTTTTAATGTTGGAAAGAAAACGACTCACTGGCTTTTCCTATACTAACGAGCAGCTGATTCACGTTTATAAATAAAGAATAGGACACCATCTTTGTATGATGTATTGTGCAAAATGTATTTTCTTCGGACTAAATCAGTGGATGTAAAAGTGTTGTTTTGAAAAGGGAGAAGTTTGATAAGGGAAACCAGAGCAATCATTTGGTCGACCGCGGCAGTAACTGTTAGTGTATTCAGTTCGCAAATGTCTTGACAAATGTAAATTCAAAGTGTTTTCACCATAGCACCTAAAGTTTGTCCGTGATGCTGTATTTGAAATTCAAGGGATATTAGAAAATGGAATCATTCTCAGACAAGTCTTTCGCTTACAAGCGATCGCTCGTTTGTTGAACGTTTGTTACTTTCTCTTAAAATGGTTACATTGAATAAAAGTCCGTTGCTAGGCTACGTATGGTTATGACTTCAATGCCAGTTGACCTGTCTCGGGTAACTTTTAGAAGACAGTTATATTTTCTTGCTTGTGCCTATCGATTGCGATTCCCCTTCAAGATCGTAAGTATTTCAAATTTGACACAGTGGTGCATGGGACATTATAGTTATTGAATTTGTCATAGCTTTCAGCTTAATCACCAATTCATTTTGTTAAGGAGCATTGTATACCCTACAGATATTCACAATCTAAAAACTCACCAGTATTGGAAGCAGGAGATGACTGCAGATCGAGAAAACCGGCGACCCGGTTACCTTCATCGAATACGCTGTTGGTAAGCTAGCGTTTAAACTTTGGCGGCAGGATGAGTTACTTTGAAGACACACGCTTGAACGTCACAGGACGCTTTTCCCACACGAATGGGCATTGTTAACGATTGTAAAACATTTCATTTCCCCGGACTTCGATATTTTAATGGAAACTGGGCAACAACTTTGACTTAGTTGCATCATGGGTATTCGACATGCTGTTAATCAAATTTAAAGGAGAAATACGATTCCCGCAAACGCCTATGAATTGGTCACAAACATGGTGACAAACGCTGACGATAAATTGATTCACACTTTATCATTTGAATAAAAGATTTCAATGTTGTTTGGAACAATAGTCGTCAGAAGTCACCTTATTTGGAAAAAAATAGTACTACAAGGTTACGCGAGGCTGTCATGGTTTGCCATCACTATCCGAAATTGAAACCGTGGGTTCGCATTTATGTTAATACTGCTCGTTCCGTCGTGGCCTCGGTGTTGAGGCACACAGTAAGAGTTTTGAGTGATGCGTCAGTTTGTACCTAAACACTCTCCCACGAGCCTTCA
>LD348533.1:376605-388518 GCA_001465055.1 Ptychodera flava | reverse complement strand
TATGTTTACGGAACTGACAGGATGTTTACAACTTTTACAAAGTACATTTTGCTGAACATTCACAGGTCATATGTTGTCTGGAGAGCACTCGGACGAATCAAATGTTAATCCAAGTCCAAACACGTCTAAAAGAGATTCAGAAGCCAAGAGGGCGGGGCTTGCAGGTGGTATGTATACCCAGATTTATATGATATCACATTTATAATTATATCAATATCAACTTTGGTGTTAGCCCTACACGTAAAGACATAAACAGCTAAATGTGCCACTATCTGTTGCTTTTAAGAGGTACAAGTATACAGCACCCGAATTGCTTTCAGCGCACCAAATATTGAATCGATCGACTGAAAGTTTACTGGATGAACCAAATGCGTGTTTTAATAGTTTAACATTTTATGTAGTTCGCATATTGAAATGCACGATAGACATTAAAATTACTCTTGCTATCTAATTGGACACGCATATTTGGAAATCAATTACATCTGAATTTGGAAATCCATTACATCTGAATTACATTTTGACAGAAATCGAGTTCCGGAATGTCTATTGTTAATTCATACTCATTCTTGACCCGACAACAATATGTTATTTCTCACATAGAAAAAATAGAGTAAACAATGTCAGTTTTCCGGATTCTGTACCAGACAGACTCCTAGCAATAGTGTTTATCATATTTATCTACATCAAGGCATAGATTATGGAACAATGTGTCTTATTTAGGTGATGGTTCACAGAAGGACAACCAAGGGGCTGCATCAGGTACAAACAACGGCAGTGATGGGGATTCTAATCCTAATGGTAAAAATCAGCATCAAAATACACAAGGTAGATACCAATACTCGCTGTGAAATGCCACTACTCCAGATCCACCGGTGTATTTCAGAGAATTAGTTTGTCTCAACCTTCATCTGATTATGTGCAAGGAATAAAGCTCAAGACTTAAATGAATTACATGTCATTATACAAACTAAAATTAGTCAAATCGAAGAGGGAGATATAGTTTCCTCTGTTGGCCCTGGAGTCAAATTTCCAGGTACAGATTATTCATTTAGGGACCTACCCCTGAAGCCATGTACATTGCTATTGCAATTTTCTTTACGTGTCTATAACTGTTGAGTTAATTCAGTGGTTAAAATGTCTCTTTAGATATTTTTGGAAAATCATCACACTTGTACTTTCACTGTTAATACTTTGTAATATCAGTATCTGATGATCTTAAACTTGAACATTTTATTTGGACTGTCTTTGCCGATGATATCATTTCTGTCGACTCTACTGTAAAGTACAACTTGTATCGTGCCGTCTAATTGTTTTCATTGCAAAATACATATTCATGATTTTTGGCAGGTAACATGCGTGTACGATTGCGTGTCAGTGGTGGAGTGCCCGAGAACAACAGACCAATGGCTGACATAGAGAATGCTCTATTCAGACATGCAAGCACCCAGACAAATGCTGAGGATTATATGAACAGAGTCACAGCGATTCATCCCGACCTTTCTGGAGAAGCAATTGAAGAAGGAAGTCTGAACTTCATCATACGATGTGGTTCTTCAGATGCAGCTGACGCCTTGTGGAATGCCTATAGCAGTGGACGGTTAGATAGAATGGCGGATAAAACTTTTCTATCCATACCTATTCTGGATGATATAGGTGCCAGGATGCTGTCTTTGGAAACATTTGTAGATTATCAGGAATACCTCCAGTGTAAGGAAGAGATCAGGCAAAGAGGTATGTGACGATGGTAAAGTTCAGTTACTTGGCATAACAGCAATATCAAACAAATAGAAAGTATTGGAACGGGCATAACATTACTGATAACACGATTGAAGCGAGTTTTTTATAATTTTACTACTTTCTCAAAAGTGTTAGGTGCCATATAGCTAAATGTTTCAATATTTGAATTGCTCATAAAAACAAGTGTATAACTTACAAAGAAAAGTAGATAAGCTTATATTAACAGATTATACCGACATTACATCAGCATTCAATTATCCCAGATTTGTTCCAATCCTGTTCGATGTCGATGATTAATCATGATTGCTTGTTTCATAGATCTTCATGCTTGCCTAGAACGTTGAATAAAGGTAACAATGCTGACTATATATATATATATATATATATATCATCATCATCATCAACATCGATGTAAAGAAAGATTACCGGAAATTTTCAGCATCTTTCTTTAGCCACACCATTAGCGAAATGGAGGCTATCTATGATGCACAACAGGGTTCCTAGTGTTTCTAAATGAAAGTTACAATATTTTCAAATGTTGGACAGGACATTTGCATCGTTGATAAGATTTTTATATGATAATTTCTAGGTATGCGATAAATATGTAACTATAGTCATATATTTAAAAATACCCTTATTGAATTGTTAATTATTCAATAATGTGCGAAAAATTATTCAATAATTGATCGATCGATCCAGTGATTTATCGACTGAGTGATCACACCTACCCGGTTATAAACACATTTCTATTCACTTTTAGAGCTTTTTTTTAAACTTTGCTTTACATTTCTTTCCGAAACCACATATCTAATATCTCGACTACCTGGTTACAAATGAAATGACTAATGGAATCATATGATTATCGTTTATTGTTGTCTTTTGAAAAATGAAAACAACGATATAATTTTATGCATTTGAGTTTGTAACTCCAGAGGTCGACCATGTTTGCCAAATACCACTTTGCAATCACAGGAAAAGGTTATTTCATACAAGTATGCAAATGTAAGGAAAAGCAATGGAACAGTCCTTTTACATTGTTCTGTCTACCTGAAAATCGCCCGTGGTTTAGCAATCAAAATTTTCATTTAGTTCCTTGTAAATCTTGTCATTTAATGTTCACATATCACACACAGCATTTTACGGACTCTTCTACGCTTACATATACACTTTGCATAGATATCACCTGTCAAGTATCTTCAGAAGGTCATAAATCACCGGATGATGTGTGTGACGTCGATGTGGTAAGCATAATGAATATGGAAGCTGAGAAGCAGGCGAAAGAACAAAACATCAGTATCCAATGGAAGCAGATCGAAATGAAGACAGAGACCAAGGACAAGTTGCAATCGACAGTCTTCAGTGACAGTCAAACCTTCAGCGAAAGTGAGAAATCCTGTATTGACGACTGGGTAACGCTGAAAAGAGGAATAAAACAATCTTCTGACAAGTTGGTACTCAAGAAAGACGGGAAAAAACTAAAACAACAAATGAGTTTGCTGACTAATGATATGCTATTGATGAAAAATATCACTAAGAAAAAGGTTGAAGAACTTAGTGATATCAGATTGTCTCACGAGCGGCTAATGAAAGGTTAGTACATAGTCGTGTTTGAACAAGCCATACATTTGCTATGTTTTACACTCGTGTACTTTTGAGTACTGTCTTCATAATAAACGAGTAGCCATTTTAGCAGGTTTTATATCTTGGAACCACGATCTATATTGAGACACTTGAATTTGTAATGAATACTCCCGGTTTGTAGACTTGAAAGATATTGACAATTGCTAAACAGATGTCGAAGGACAGCAACTTGCGTGATCATATTAAAAGTGCGTTTAATGAGATTAATTATGAGATTCGCTTTACCTAGAATAGAGTCAATGTGATGAACAAAAGTGAGTTTTGAATCAAAAATGATACCCAAATCCTTAATGTGAGAAACATGATCGAGCAAACAATTATTCACATGGTAATTAAACTTAATAGGTTTCTTTTTAAGGTAATGGTAAGTACCTAACATTTGCTGGCATTCAAATCTAAGCTTCTTCTATGCTTCTTCAAACGATAGCAGAATTAGCATTAAAATCTGTCAATAAATATGAGAGTATACATATAGAGCTTCTGTAGGATAATCAAAGTTAACCTTCTTATTGGCATATATAAAAATTGCACATTTGTGCCGATAAAGAACACCTTGAAGTGAATGTTTTCTTTCAGACCAAACTATTCCTTGTAAGTGGTAAACTGTTTAAACTAAATTCACTTTTTCTTTGTAAAAGCAGTGATATTTGCATTATTTTCCACAAAAAAGAATGAAAATATGGTTTTCAAATATGTTGCCATAGTAACGGTGGTCTAAAGGATTATTTTTTGTGCTTGTCATTTTCTGTTGTTGCCATGGTAACAGTTTGGGTCAATGTCATATTTTGATAACAAAACTGGCTTTCATGACGGTAGTCTGCTGTGATGACATTTGACTTACATTTGCAATGGCAGGTATTGTCCCCAAACACACAGTCAGAAGACTTTCAAGGCATGGAAATGGACCAGGAGAAGTATTGGATCCACAGGGATTAACAATAAACCAGAGTGGACATGTGGTTGTCAGTGACAGAGGACCTGGTGACCAGCCTGGCAGTGTGAAGACAGTAACAGCAGACACTGCACAGATCATATCAACAATCACTTTTCATGGCTTGTCACATATTTTTAGACCAAGAGATGTGAAAATATCTAAAGACAGTTTGTATTACATTGCCGACGATGGCAACAAATGCATTCTAGTGTGCGATGCAAAGAGTAGATTGAAACAAATAATAGATATTGGTGAAGTGGGTGAGCCAATGATATGTCTTGGTCCAGACAACACTGTTTTTATAACAGACTGGAATGGCCGTGTGATAAAATACAGCGAGGGTGGTGAAATGATTTCAAGTAAACAACTCAGTAGACCCTACGATCTGACCGTGAATAGCAAATATCAACTCATAGTGTCATGTCAAGATGAACATTGTATCTATGTTTTGGACAGTAATCTCAACACATTGTACACATTTGGACATGAGCACTTAGTAAATCAGTGTGGAGTCAGTGTTGATTCTATTGGAGAAAATATTTATGTAGCAGATGAGAATAAAGTAAAGATCTTTAGTGCACAGGGTGAATACCTGACACATGTAACTGTAGATGGAAACCCTGAGTTCATTACAGTGTTTGCAGACGGTGGAATAGTTTATACAGATAACAGTGATGACTCTATGTGTGTAATTTTCACGTAAGAAATATGAAAAGACAGTTTATGCAAGTATTGCAGTGAATACAGCTCTACAACACAACAATACCATCCGAAGTGACCTTCCCCTTTTCACCAAATCTCTCAATATTTCTTAGCCACATTTGGGCTATAATTTAGGTGATGACGCCAAGAAAAGACGCTCAGTGAAATGAAGTCACTGCTTGAAATTTTGTACTTTTTTAAAAGAGTAATTTTTGTACAACAGTCAAGAAATTGTATTCTGGTTTGCTGAAGAACAAGTGTAGTGAATGCAAGAATACAAATATTGTCATTTTTCTGAGAATTGTTGATATTTTCCCTGCCATGTTTGGGTTAGAATTTTACGTCTTGATGTAATTGAATTTAGAAAGTGTAAATGTTTATGATCATTTGAAATTTTATGTTTGTTTAAAAGAATATTTTTGAAAATTGATTTATTAGTACTGTTTGCATTGAATGTTTTAGATGATTGCTTTGCCTAATGTAAATATTATCATGGTTTTTTTCAGAAATGCTTGAAATTTTCCATGGAATGTTAGGGTTCAAATTTCCCGGCAGAATGATAAAGTAAAAATCTAAGCGTTTATGAATTTTTTATGTATTTTTTACAAATTGTGTTTTAATCAATTTTGTTATATATGTATTCATTAAAACCATTGATCAAAGCATCTCTGTCAAATCTTGTCATATTTGTTGGAAATCAATAGATACAATATTCAAAATTTACCTGTTGGACGTCCGTGGTTAAAAGCACTCATGATCCTACATTCCACTACGATCACTCAAAAAAGGTCAGAATTTCATGATTTAAAATGAAAACACGGTCCATTCAGTCTGCTACAAATCCAACACACATTGTTAATGTTGTACACGTTCGCAGATTGACCTAATCGCTATGATGACAAAAAGTGCGTAAAAGATTGCTTTGGTGTTCTGTTTAGCGTGACATTAATTGTGAGACTTTTACTGATATAAGGCACGCTATTTTTCGTACATTTGTACAACGATTGCATAAAAGTAGATCGCTTTGTTGCCATCTGTACAAAACCTCTTTGGTATATACAAACACAAATGGGGAGAATTTCAATGTGTGTTTACAGGAGAAATTTAAATTTTGATGCGACACAGTAATGTCACGGACATTGTATCAGTTTTTCTAAATTATGTAAATTTTCCTTTCACTGCAATAAAAACTTAGTAAAGAAAACATCAGTTATGATAAGCCTATGAACATATTATAGCTTTTTATATCAAGATACGGACGACAGTGACGTCGCATGCAAGTTGACAATGACAGGCTAGCTTGTGGAATGCTGCTAGTTACGGTCATGTGTTGACGTTGATGCTGTAAATACGAACTCCCAGAAATTCACAAAAAAATGTTTTATAGCCTTGCGGAAATTGACATTTGTAAAATTCACCGTTGCCCTAATTTTTATTTGCCTATGGTCGTTGTTGTTTTATACAAAAAATTAACATATATAGATGCTGTGCTACATAAGTTGGTCGTCAAAAAGCTGTCACTCTGATACACATTTATCTTGTGAACACAAGGTCAATGACCTATAACGCCAGGAAATATCTACATTAATGATTATTTCCTCAAGGTCGTCTGAATTGCGTTTGGTATCACACGCATCAAATGATTGACCATATAAGGTTTGTGGACAGCTTGGTCCATGAATGTTTTGAAACGTAGATAATGAGTGTTAGCTGCCTGGTAGTACATTAACATGTACAGAAAATATCCATCTAGAGAATTCAAGCAGTGAAACATGATAATATGCAAATTGAAAAGGCCATCGTTAAGGCATGGCTGAAAGAAAGTTGCACCGTAGTCAGCTGTATGTGTGACAAAACTCACTTGTTCGTAGATTTGTCAATAATTGTTTTAGACATGGACAAACCAAAAACAAATCTCCTTTAAGTACATGATTGTCTATTCATGAATCTTCCTTGACAGAAGTACATCCATCTACATGTACTACATGTTCTGTTTGTGTACTTTTATTCATTCATAAGTAATAGTAATACTCAGGGCACTGATACAATAGATCTAACTGATCAAAATCGTTTCTGTAATAGGAAAGCTCAATTATTTCGAATTTGTTCCGCGGTCAATTACGATATTGTCTTTTTACAATAACTTGACTGCTGATGACTCAATTTTCGTATAATTATGAAAAGAAGTGGACATTTCCGGTCTGATCATTTTGGAACTGTGTGCGCAAAATACTCCGAGCAATAGCAAAGGTTGGATGACATTGAACTTTGCATAATCTTGCGATTGGATATTAACTAAAACTTACTGTACACACCTGATACCGTAGTCAGCCGTTATAACTGCTAGATTCATCTTGTTATGTAATTTAAGGTCTGTTTAACATAATTTATTGCGTTCAAACTGAAAAAATGAGAACACCAAGTTTTAGGGGATCACCGATCCAGGACATGGCTGACTGTGTCATCTGTCCTGGAACCAGATCGGTATACAATGGCAAATCATGCAATATATCATCTGGTTTCTTGTTTATAAAATGTACTATTTTCGTTTGAGTCAAGTATTGTGGCAGCTAATGCAGACTGACCTAGAAATGCATATGCATTATGTTGTATGTACAGGAAGCCGGATATCGGTATCTTGTCATTTTAACATAATCTAAATGAGAAAGAAAGGAAGATGGATGGTTTCTATATCGGTGATGATAATGAAGCGACTAGATAACGAATTAATCAATTAATCAATAAATTGATTAAAATAGAGTCGCTTATCAAGGCATAGTCATACCGATCCTTTCCAGCACGTATCAATAACTCAGTGAGTGTATAAATAAAAACACATGTGAATTACCGTACTACGGCTTATTCACTCACCATTATAATTTCATTTAAAAGCGTGACATGTGTGACATATTGTGAGAAAACTAACGTGACAGTCATGAATAGTTTTTTGGTGATCACATTTTGAAATCTGTGCCTGGTAAGGATTGAGACGTTCTGGAAAATATCCATACCAGAGAGAGAAGGTCTCTGAAATATATACTTTCTTAAAAGGGAATTAATAGAGACTTTGAGGACGGTGCTACCTCAAGTTTTACAATGCCCTTGATAACTTCTTTGATCATACGTATTGTCAGTAATACCTCCCTACAAAGTCAAACCACGAAGGCATAGTCAGTCATTTATCTGCCCAAAGATCTACACACATAATAATACTGTAGCCAGACTAGGCCAAGGATTTTTAAATTGAGTCCAATTTAAAAAAGAGCAAGGACCTTTAGTTTTGAAATAGTTTGGGGACATCTGGTGTTCCAAACGAAGTAAACAATCAATGTCAACTGAAACTTACACTGCAACAGGCCTTTTCAAATGACCATATATCAAATTGAATATAGTTTACACTGTACATCGACATTAGATTTATAATATTGCCGTGTGTTTATTAGTAACATTCTGGATTTTTTATACCAAGCCAAATTCAAATCATTTACACGACGAGGGCGCACACGTTTGCTAATATCTGCCGCTATATCCGTTGACGTATCTCAACCTGTGGACAGTAGGATGTAAAGATAGACTGCCGTCTAGGCTAGTCTAGGTTGTACCAATATTGTGACAGGTCATTGCAGCTGCAGAGAAAGAAAAGCACAAAGTAAGTTGAAAACGTTACCATAGAGATATTAAAGTTTAATCAAAGCGCCAAAATGCAGCTCCTCAATATACGAATTCTATGCACAATTTAGCAAAAAACAGTACTTGGCACACCATAGTAAAATACACAAGTGCAATATCTCGGAACAACATTGCAATAATTTTCTTTCACTAAGGAGTATATAAACAAAATTTCGAAAATCCAAGTAAGAATATCATAACTCTGCTTACTGATAATCAGTCCATGATCAGTGCCCACGTGTTGTCTAAACGTACACGAACATATAGGTCAAAGGGATGGTGTGAGGTTGATGTCACAGAAATACGTCCGAGATACATTTTCAAATTTAGTGACATATAAATAAAACCAACAGACCTGAGCTTAAGGTAAATATATTTACTTAAATTTTGAATGCGGGCTCCTTCCTATTTTTGCCTACCAAGGTGTGATTTTGTTGGTACCTTCAAACATCAAATACTGAAGCTGGTGTTGATTAATATTCACCAAACGTTACGAATGCTTCGGTTGGCAGGCAGGACCTCGAAGCACTTAGAAGGGTCGTGGGATAACAGTGTTTACTCGTCTCGGTCAGCCAAATAAATCTAGGGGTCTACGAATTTATGGGAGACTAACCATTAATCAAGAGATTTGATAGATTAAAGAGTAAGCACATGCTTGCATAGCAGTGTTGAAATGTTGATTGCAGGCTGCCGTCTGGCGTCTCGCCAATCCAGGGCAATGTTTGGTTAATATTGGGACATTCTTATTTGTTCTCAATATATAGCAACAGTGTACGTTCCAAAGTGTCAGTATACATGTATACCTTGACCCCTTGGGTCCGTCAAACAAGATTATTGATTGTTCATATACCACAAGTTCTGACCGGCCGTCTAGACTGGATTTATTTGAATATCCAATGATATGCATCCCCTGCAGTACTTCTATTAAGTCAGTTTACAATATGTGAGATGTTTAAGCATCTGGAATTCGTAGCTACATTAAATTTGACAGACGCATAGACTGGTTACGCGATGCTTTTTTGACGGAGCTTCTCTTGAAACTTTATCAAAATACTGTTTCTACTCTTCTAACACCAATACTTCATTAGAATTTTCATTACCAACTTTAGTCACATAAATAACGCTTGATTGCTTGTAGGTCATCAGAGCAAAACGATTGCAGGTACTTTAAACAATAGCCATTAGTATTTCGTCAATGTAATTATTCTGAGGATAAAAGAAAAACGACAAACATAATTGCGATTCAAACATTGCATTATTCATGAGGCGGACTTTTTATGCTGAAAATATCTAGTGACCTTAAAAATTACTCCGTCCTTATCAATGCAAAACAGCCACCATTTGTTTACATAGCTATGGCACACACCTACTTGTTGAAGTGTTTTCGTCACTGCATTGGTACACTTCAGTCAGACTGGACGTCCATTTTAACTGTTCCTGGATACCGCAACTCTGCATCTACGACACACTCTGTGGATCATAATAATAACATCCAGGAACCTGGTTGCTGAAAGAAGCAAGAACAGGTAAAGCCATTTTGTCCATCACATTTGGTAGGACAGCACTTCATATAAAATGCCATCTCAGGTTTACGGAGCGTAAACTTTTAGTCGTGCTTGATAGACAAATTATGTTAAAATATTGTGTAAATCAGAAAGGCGTAATTTGAGCAATCCAATCTTGTATGATTATACAGGAACGAGCCTCCAAACATTTTGTGGGTTAACTGCAGTTTAGGGAAAGCGATTTCGATAAAAGATAACGCGAGCATTTAACGGAAGATATGTTTGAGACTGAGTAGCTAAAGAAAATGCAGTAGAAAATAAATTAGCTTCTGATAACATGATATAAATGCATTCACGATTCGACATCGCCGTTTTAAACATACACTACAAGAAAACTAATTTTTATTTTCCAATGTTAGTGAACTCGCACATTTTCTCTCTCATCATAGAAAAGACTGTACATATAAGTTACATAATAAGTCACATTGAACTCAAAATCCCCATACATATACGTTTAAACTAAGAAAATGATGTTGTGTTATGTGAAATCAAAAGTTTGTATTTAAACTGTAAAATCATGTTGAAGTAAGCACGTATCAGAATATGCAAGATAACACGGCATATTATTTAACCTTTGGTAGCCTGCAACTTAAATGCTAGTGTTTTTATCAAAATGACACAACGATTGTCTCGACAGAATATTGAACCATATTAAATCAGTGGCAAGGTTGACTTACTGTTCTAGTCCGGTACGGTGGACTACTGTCATGGACGCGTTTAGTAGTTAGGGTCAGACGTTACATCATGTTCTGAGCTAGCAGGTCAGTGTCTTCGTCGAGCCCTACTACAGTATCTGTCATTGTTTCCTGTATTTATATAACACTATAGGTTTCTGTATAACGTTTTCATCTATGAGATGCAGCAACATTTGAAACACTCTAAACATTTCACTCAAAGGATTATAAATATTCAATGTGTCCCTCAACCTATGAGAAGACTTTTTTATACGGCACTGTTCTTAAGTTATCAACTAAAGTCGCTGAAGACAATTAGGGAGCCTTCAGTAATTGTAGGGGGTAGGCCAGGGGAATTCCGTGCGCACCTGTGCTGTGAAATGTTACCCTCCCCATCTCCTTGTGTCTAAAATGTGACCGTCCCCCTTGTCCGACATTCTTAAACTTGATCCTCCTCCAAATCACTGCAGTATTCTCTCTAGGAATATCTAATAACAGTATCAGCTCATTCACATAACAACAAGTCATCATTGATGACACAGTCCCCGCTTGTCCATTTTGTTATAATCTTTGGTGTCTAGGTAGCCGTGGTCTAGGTAGCTGTGGAATGACATTGATGCAACGGGTGCATCAGGCCTGTGACTTGCATAATAAAGTAACCTGAGGAACGTTCAATAAAATTGACCCATCTCCGCCAGTAATGACCAATGAAGGAACTTTTGATTACATCAGACATAACGATGCCCTCACGGCCTCTAGTGTCATGATGGCACGTACACATGGTTTGGTGGAATTTTTGAAATGGTGTGGGATCGGGTATGTTGTTGTAATCAGTCATTTCGGATCATATAATAAAATAAAATTAATATGCACAAGAATGCAGTCATATCACGTTTAAACAAAATCAGTCCATCGAAGGACAGTGACCAATGTTTATGTTTCAAAGACATAAAAAATCACACCAAAATTGAAATCAAATGGCTGTCTATTG
>LD348533.1:338741-364616 GCA_001465055.1 Ptychodera flava | reverse complement strand
CACATTTTGTACTCCATTAATTATGCGCATATCTAATTTTGAGCGAGCTAATAGAGCTAGAGGTCTGATTTTTGGTATATAGGGATAACTTAGCAATACAATTTTTTGACAAATGTCACGTGACCTTTGACCTGAAATATACATATTTGTCCATAACTTAGTAACCACAAGTGGTACACCCTTCATATTTGGTATGATGGGAGACCTTATGATGCCACATTTTGTACTCCATTAATTATGCGCATATCTAATTTTGAGCGAGCCAATAGAGCTAGAGGTCTGATTTTTGGTATATAGGGATAACTTAGCAATACAATTTTTTGACAAAATGTCACGTGACCTTTGACCTGAAATATACATATTTTTCCATAACTTAGTAACCACAAGTGGTACACCCTTCATATTTGATATGATGGGAGACCTTATGACGCCAAATACTGTACCTTATTAATTATAAGCATATCTAATTCTGAGCAAGCCATTAGAGCTGGATGTCCGATTTTTGGTATAAAGGGACAACTATAGGATAGCACTTCTTTGACAAAATGTCATGTGACCTCGATGACCTTTTACCTTAAATATACGTTTATGTCAATAAATAAGTAACGACAAGTGCTATGTCTTTCATATTTAGTAGGATGGGAGACCTTATGACAACACACGCTTTACCTCATTAATTATGCACACATCTAATTCTGGGCAAGCCAATAGTGCTAGAGGTCTGATTTTTGGCACAATGGGATTAATTAGCAATATTTTTTTTTCAAAATGTCACGTGACCTTGATGACCTTTTACCTTGATTTTACATATATATGCATAACTCAGTAACCACAAGTTCTATACCCTCCAATTTTGATAGGATATTAGACCTTAAGATGTCACATTTTGTACCTCATTTATTATGCACATATGTTTTTCATGGCTGGCCAATACTGCTAGAGGTCTGATCTTTTTCACCGATTTAGAACCATAACTTAGACATGCCTCATGTTTTTCAAATTGGGAACAACGACACAGATCTATGTGCCCATAGATCTCAACATATACACGCCAGTGATACTTCTTAATGACCACATTTCCCTGCCCCATCAAGACTAATACTCCTATTACAAGTCGGGACTATGTCATTGTCAATGACTTGTTAATTAAAAGTCGTGATCGCAGTTGTTTTGCATTGTAGTATAGCGACTGTCATTGTTTTATGTAATATATAATATTGCTTGTGACCTGGAAAAGCATTCTGCAGTACAACAAGATTCACCTGTTTGTAGAAAAGGTATTGCTTATACTATGTTATAGTAATAAACAAATATTTGTAAAATTGTCCTTGAAATTGGCCGAATAATTCTAAAAAAACATCTTCAATTCACACACCTTGGTTGCTGGAATGTAGAAATTTAGAATCATACAAGAATTATGACGGAGATGTCAATAATTATACCATCTATTGATGATCGATGACAAATATAGCCTTGTACAATTTCATTCCCTCGTTAGAAAATGTGTTTGAAGGTGTTCAACTGTGACATCAACATGCAAATCTTGGAACTTTGCAAAGTTTAAGTATGCATAATGAGAGTGAAGGTATAAATGCATATAGCTGATCTGATCTATTACTCTAGCCATGCTTACCTAGTAGACGTTAATATTTTTGGCTCAAACCAAATATCAGCGACTAGCTACAAGCAATTATGCCTTAAAATATCCCGAGAATACAATTTTTACATTATTAGTTGCAATCACGAGAATGCGAATGGATTAATTTCACAGACATCGATAGATGTCCATAATCGTAATTGCTACTGTGACCAAACCAAAACTGTTCGAGGATGACATTGTATATCTCATTTCTTTATCCAGTAGAATTGCTTCAATTGAAAGAGAGACCATTTGACTGTGGAGTGAATATTCTCAACTGAGACTTGTCTTCACTCCTTATTCCATCACTAACTTCCTTACTATCGTCATTAAAAATGAGAACTTTAGACGATTGATAAATCACTCACATCACTTTAATCACTTCAATCAGTCAAAGCTGCAGATGATCTACAAAAGAAACGAGCCAACGATAGCATGACACCATGGACAGGCATACCTACGTAAAGGGACATTTTTGATCCATCAACCCGAGTAGTAGAGGGGTCAGTGTAGATCACCTTGGGGGTCCTGACCCCTAAAGGACCCCCTAGCTTGGTGAAAATAGACAGATCGAGGTCGTGACCCTGAAAAGGCCCCTAGCATGTGAAATGAAATTAACCAGCCTTTCCCACTAGTCCATTTAAATGCTGCAAGGGATATTGGGATAGCAACGTGATTTTCTGATTGGTCAGTTGGTTAATATATGCAAAAATGAGGTTATATAAGTACTGAGAGGGCCATCTAAGGGAAAGTCTTGCCCTAGAAGTCCCACCCGCAACAACAACAACAACTCAACCCTTCATAACCATGGCAACTCCAATACTGTCACCAAGACTACTTGAAGAGGGATGGCAGAAGTGTTATTCAGTGAAGGCTGAACAGCCTTACTACTTCAACGTTAAGACCAACACCAGTGTCTGGACAATGCCAACAGTCTCTGACCAAGATGAGAGGTATGCTGATGTTCCAGGAAGGAAGAGCCCTGACTTGCCAGAGCCTTCTCAGGAAGTGCCCATGCCTGATCAGACTCCATCCTTTGCAGCTGCTTTGGTCCCTCAACCTTCAAAGCCTGGCACAACCAATCAAGCAGGTGAGAGACAATTCAGATTTCTTCTGCATGACACAGAGACGTCAGTTCGGATTGAGTGTGCAGATGTACAAGGGAAATATGTATGTGGGGATACGTGAATTCTTCAAGAAACCTGGCACTGGAGAACTGATACCAACAAAGAAGGGCATCAATTTGAATTTGGATCAGTGGAGTCGACTGAAAAGTATTGTGCAGGGTATCAATGAGGCTGCCAAGACACTGACGTGCAATTCAACTGGTAATCACAGACCCGACTTTCAACCTTTTTCCAGAGCCTTCCTTCAGCGGTATGCTGAATGACTTGGACAGGAAAGTGGCAAGAAGAGTGGCAAAATATGTCTTTGCCAAGTTTATCTTGGACCAAGTCAATGCCATCATCAATGAAAATGCTACCAAACGAATCAACTTGCTGGCTGTGCAGAAATCTATTCTTGCCAGAGCTGAACTGTGCTACATCACCCTGGATCATAATGTTCCCCTTGGATTACTTGATCTTGATGACCTCTTGGAGTACTACCACTGGAGTGAAGACCCTGAAAGATGTTTTGAAGCTCTATCAGAGAGTCTGTCTATTTACGAAATGGTCTTGTGCAATGACATGATCACTGCAGTTTGTTCCAAATTTAGTTCTGCAAGCAGTTAATCATTTCAATTTCCTTCACTTTATAAATGTGTTTTGCGTCCCCACCCGCATAGGTTTTTAAGGTTTTCATGAAAAACACACACAGTGTATTTGAATAGGAAATTTCAGGACATGACCGCTTAGCTTTTCTGAAGTAAAATTTTGTTACAATTTTTTATTTGCTGCAATCAAATTACATTGGGTTAATTTTCTTGTGTGTGTTTTTCAGCCGCCTAGACGCGTACCTTTTCCCAATTTGAGTGGACGCAAAACAAAGAATTTAATTACTTTGGCCTTACTGATGTAGAAGACACTCATTTAGCTCTGATATTCCTTGATCAAGGACATTTCAGAGCTGTGATAAGCTGCATATATTAAATATGAAGAAATACATGCTATTTAAGCCGGCTATATTGCCACTACCTATGATTTATGTGACATCAAGTGGATACACGGAGTTTACTGGGCTACAGTTACCTTCCTTAGTAAAATTGAAAAACATCCCCAGCCATGCAGCTTTCTTAACTGAAGGGCATATAGGAGAAAGTCGTATTATAGAGGCGATAATAGGAGTGCATGTAAATTTATCCTTACCATCGTGGTATCTGCAACTTCCTATTAAAACCCTTCTTTGAATGAAACATTTACCTGTTCTCTACAAAATTCGTTGCGACATTCTTAAGTAGTGATGTTGAGATTATGATAATTTTGATTAATCTATAATAGACAAAAAACATATCCCCCTCCCGGAAACTCAAATGCCCTTCATGTTACGTCGAAGTTTGATCTTTATGGACCGTATTATAATCTCAATATTCTGTACAAGCAGCATTGTATTTTGGGGTAGATAATTGACATTTCATTGAAGAGCTTCCGAGAAACAACGCTGAGTGCGATTTATAGGAGTTGAAATTCACATATTTCAGAACCCTGTAAAGATTCTCCTCAAATACCTTAAGTAGGGCGACAAGCAATAAGGAAGACGTTTTAACATACTTAATATGATATAATTAAGTTCTTTGAACGCACGTTCACCCTTTTATTGAAGCTATAGTTTCACCATGATGAACTGTATGACCAATTTTATTTGCTAGTTAAATATACACATAGTTTCTTCCAGGACAAAGTTTAATTTATACCGTTAAGCCTGTCAATTTATAAGAATTTCACTTCCCACTAAACTATTCTGTTGTTTCATTATACTCAGTTTTCGGTCCACAATTTGTTCGATATAATTAAACCATTTATAATCGTTGTGAAAGTAGTATTATCAATAATGGATGGAGCTCTCAATATTTCAAATTACACAGGGGCATCCGTCAGGGATGTCCTCTTTCAGCCCTATTGTTCCTTCTCGCAGTTGAAATTATTGCATGCAACATTAGACACAATTCTGATATTTATGGTATTAGAGTTGGGCCTATTCAAGTCGGAAAATATCCCTGTAGAATTGAATTAAAATATCTCAAGTCGCTGATGATGCGACTCTCTTTGTGTCTGATGAATCCTCAATACCAACAGCAATTGCAGTTGTAAAACACTTCGGGAACATATCAGGTCTACAATTAAATATAACCAAATTATCAGATCTCTGGTTAGGAAAATGTAAAGATCGTAATGATAAGTTCGCAGAGTTAACTTGGGTGTCAGATCCCACAAAATCCCTAGGTATATATTTTGGATATGACTATGCAAAGTTAGTCCTTTTAAACTGGGAGAAAAAAAATAGAGAGACTAAAATCAACTCTAGAAATATGGGGAAATAGACATTTAACACTATATGGTAAAATTACTGTAATAAAATCTCCAGCAATGCCACAAATCTTATTTGCCAGGACAACGCTTGGATGCCCAGACACTTATCTGAAACAAATCAATCATTTATTTTACAATTTTTATGGCATAACGGCATTGACAGAATCAAAAGAAAGACGATAATCGGAGAGTACAAAAATGGAGGACTGAACATGCCAGATATTTTTATTTTACAAAAGTCTTTATATGCATCTTGGGTACGTAGACTGTATACTAGTCACGATGCAAAATGGAAAGCTATACCTTTTAAAACATTGGAACTTTTTGGGCCGTATCTCTTAATCTTCCATATTAATTATCAAAGTAGCATTGTATTTCCATGCATCCAATACTGCAAATTAGAATTTTACAGGAAGATTGTTCAGGTATGGCACAAGACTGGAGGGAGAAATGTGATTCTGTCAAAGCCCAGACAGGGTCTATTGATGCCAATCATATTTTACGGAAGTTAAAGATAAAAGAAATTGGATATCTGAAATGACGTCGATTATCGTTATAGAAAAGCGATACCTTTAAGCTGGAAAAGAACTCTTGCAGGAACACGGATTGATTACATGCAGCGTTCTCATAATGTTCTCTTTTTTCAAGGGAGAGGGGGACTCTATATTTCACGAAACTTTAAAAAGTTATCTTCAAAACTATTTTACTCAACCCTCTTATCAAAGCGTTTTTTACATCCCTATAGAGAAAATATTTGCAATCAACATATTAAATTTTACACTCCTTCTCAATGCATAAAATATGGATTCATCAAACTGTCGGGCTTACGAACGACAGGAAGCTTGCAGAGTTTGATTTTAAAGTTATGCACAATATTCTTCCGAATGGCCTAAATCTTTTACGGTGAAAAATTTACACAAGCAGAAAATGTAAAATTTGAAATACGACTGATTCATACACATATATGTTTCTGGATAGCAAAGGGCTTGGCCTATTCTGGCAGCAGGTCAATTCTTTGCTGTTAAAATTTGATATTCAAATATCTGTAGATTTCAACATCGTTGTATTAGGTTATAAACCACTACATGAATCTTTGTTGATTAGATTTGTCAACTTAGTCATCACCCTTGCAAAGGATTGTATCTTTTCTTCATGGGTCCACTTTAGAAAAGACAATGACTGACAAAAAGCAGTGCTATCGTACGATGTGTTTCATAACTACCTGCATTTTAGTTATATGATTCACAAATTTAATCACTATCGAAAATTCTTTGTCTTTTCGAAAAAAAAACACTTGTGTAATTTAAGATACGATTGTAGATGACAATAGATACAACAATACCAATGACTGTTAATGTTAGAATGTAACAGGCAATGTACAATTTTTATGACAGAAAAAATATCTATAAAAAAGCTAAAAAAGTTTTGCCGATGATCACAAAATATCGTAAAAACAATATTGTCACAGAATTTAATTGTATTTGAATCACGTTAATTTAAACGAACACGCTTATGCAAGTGTTTTTGTGTGTCGTGGTAATGAGAAGAGTTTATATAATTATACATACAGCCTATATTAGTAACCGTCCAAGACGAAACGACAGTTGCATTGACAGGTAGACAATAGTCTTGAAATCATTTCAGATGAATTGGGGTTGCGAAGGATGGATAACAACTGTAAAGGTTTACAGGTACCTTTTAAAACTTGAGTACACATCACGCAGGCTTCAGATTTTGCTGTGGGTACAATACAACGTCTGATCAATAGTGTGTTGTCGTTGGATTTTTTAAAACTAAAAATGGCATCAACGTTATCGGAAAGTATTGATATCTTGTTTGCAAACTTGAACCAGCATGCCATTTGACGATTTAGATCGTATATCTACATCGCGTTCTTTAAACCCTGAAACATGGTAAGACTTGCTCTTAACATTACCACCTACAGATTTGGGTACCTAATTTCACGCTAAAATTAGACATCTGTGTGTAAGGTTAACAAGAAAACATGCCCGCTGACCCCTCAATATTGCTATCATCGATGACAATCGGCAACATACTTTGGGAACTGTCTTCCTCTATTAGCCTGATGGCACAGACGGCGTAGATTGCACACATAAATCACTCGTTATACTAAGCGTAATCGTGCAGACTCAGCTTGGCAGTAAATACGTTTTACAAGCCGTTTAAAACCTCTTTGAGCTTGTTAAGAACCACTCGCCATCACCATGCAGGCACTGTCAACGTTGGCACACGTAGAGCCTAGTCCGACAGCTCACAATTCCAGTCATCATTCTTTGTACTTTTCCTCAATAACATGAGATTCCAAGCACTTGCAGATGATCAAGTAAAGTTCAATTGGAGAAAACTAATAATTCAATTGCACTTTAGACTGTGCATCGATATTTTGAAGATTAATGTATCGTTCGAGAAGCCTGCATCTGACGGAATACTGTGATTGACTAACAAATAGATCACAAAAACCTACACTAATCATGTCGATAACCTTACATGATGTGGCACATCGTACATGCAATTTTATTCAATACTGATACATGTTGTATAATCATATTCCCTTTACTACCATCGCCCATCTTACCCCAGGTAATTATATACAAATCCATGAAATTTTTCTGTTTGACGTCATCGTATACAATTTTTTTTCACGGAGCCGTAAAACTTTCGAGCCGAAGCCGTAGGGATTATACATTTATCAAATTAACAGTCTTCCTACTTTGATGTGGATGGATCCAAATTATAATCTAGGATTGCAAAATTATTGTCGCGAACTGGGTTTTATTTCCCAGAATTACTTTCATTCAATGAGTTAAACAGTCTGTCGCCCTTGGAAATATGCAAATGTTTACTGGGTATTTTCATTCATAAAACAGGTCAAGTTAAAACATTTGATGCACTGATTGCCATCTTAACCAATCAGACATACGGATTCGGTCACATGAACTTGTCAATCATTGTCTTACGTTGGCAAGGTGGCTTCGCCGCGCTAGCGCCTGACATCCACATTACTATAACTAGAATATTTTCAAATATATTTATAAAGGGAAGGCAATAACAAGATCGGAACAGTAGTTTTTATTCTAGGAGGTGTCGTGGCTTTCAAAATATCAAGACCTTACGATTTTTGGGAGGGCCGAAAAGTTCAGTTCGATGACACCCACTGTGACCCAGACTAAGTACGTGGCCACAACGGGCCATCACCACTGGTCTCTGCCGGTACCAACTCGTCAATCCAAATCCCGGTCGGCAATATTTATGTCTTACGAACTTTGATGTTTGAAGTGACACATATTTCGCCCGTAGATATCTCCAAATTTTGTTACTTGACCGAAAATCTGTTCTGTTGTCCGAGTCAACTTTTGGATCACACATACATAGCGCTGCACTGCAGAGTTCAGGCTACACCATGGAGTGACGTCAGAAGGTGAAACGCAAGCGAGCAAGGTGAATGAGAGATCGGACGATGAGAGAGAATGATACAGAAATTGTGTTTAAAAGCAGAGCTAAAAGTTATTTTATTTACGAACTTGTATGTCGTAATTTTGAATATTGTTTTGGTGGTTGAAAAATCCGAACTTCAATTATTTGTTTTCACCGCGCTGTGACGCTAAAATAGCGTAAGAACCCACAAGTATACCCGGATGGCCCGAGGTCAAGAATAGCTTACAGCTCATGTCCTTGCTACAGGGCTATGCTGCAGGTTCAATTTCGATATAATTTACGGAATGTTTATGCTATGAAGGAAATTTATCGTTGTTCGTCCAATGGTTTGATGTTTTTTGCCTTCTATGTCGCTTTCTGAAGATCATATGGTACTTATTTATTCAGTTCAACTGGCGTTAAGGTATCATAGCTCTCGGGTTTATCGCCAGGTTCAACGTTCTACATTGAGCTGTCCGTCCAACTAGACTTGAGCGCTAGCAGCGACAGCACCCCCATTCTATTCTTTGGAATAGTTACTAAGCTTTAGGCTACGACTCGAAAGTTCGTTGGATGATGCCTTCTGTGTTTCCATGTCTGAATTTATCGCATTATCTTTCTTTAAAATGTCATGAGAGAGCACGGCATCGATCGCGACTGTTCTGTCTGTGCATGAACGCCTCACGGCGAAGTGAAGGAAAAATAATTCCGTGTTGATGACGTAGAACAGTAATTCGGATTTCTTATCCGACCTGTTCTACGTCACAGAGGTGGCGATTCGGGCCGGTTCATGGGATAAAAAGATGGCGTAAACACTTCTACGATCTCGTCGGAGTTTTCAAGCACTCTTTGTATAGTAAGTCAATATGGTGCCTGGAACCACCGGCATTCACCGTAGTCATGTTTTGACCAAGCACGGTAACCAGTCTGTGGCAATATTTCATTTATATTGCTTACATAAAAGGAAACCTAAAGATGTAAAATTGATCTCAGGGAATTTTAAATAGGCATCATTATGAGGGGCGAAATCTTGACAATTTCATCCATTAAAAATTTCAGGTGTGTACAATGCGGTATATGTGTTATCAGTATCTGATCACTTGACATACACGACCTCTTCGACCTTTCGTGACGTGAGATAAAATGCTTTTCTCAGTGCAAATCAAGCATTCAAAGCAGTAAGAGAGCCAACTAATTCGTTAGATGAGTATCATAAATCAACTGATTAGACGGACAGTGATGTTTACTTACTTATATCCATCTATTGAAATTGTGAAGGCAAAGTTTCAACTAGTAAAACAACAATCATATGCCGCATATTAGTGTAACACTTCCCGTAAACAGAGAATGTGTTGCCTCAAAAATGTAAGCCCAAGCGTACATTTACACTATTACCTTTATGATCGTCAAAAATGTTGATTTATGGTTCATATCTTGTAAGTTCCTAGACCTCGACTGCTTTGACTGATCGAACTAAGAGATTGTATCTTTACTTCCCTTATATTCCGACCATGTCTGTCAGGTTTAGGCTTCTCCAGACAGGCTTGAAATATCAATTAAGGACCACAGAACTATGGATCTCTTTATGGCAACCGCTACATGCGTTGTCATGGAAATGTTCGCGGAGTGGAAATTAAGCTCTGGCTCGGAAGAGTGTGAAATGTTCAAAGCACGCTATCGTCTGGCAACTCACAAATCCAGTGCACATTTTTGTGAGCAGTGTCACATCCTTATTTGTTCTAAAATAGACTGTTTCACCTTCAAAGTGCAAACATAGGCATAAATGCAAAGCGCGACCCATTTGATCTATTGAAGGTTCATAGGAATGTTCATGGGAAATTCTGTAAAATTAAAGATTGGAAATCAAATTCCCGTGTCGCTAAAGAAAACAACGTTGAAGGTATAAAGTAAAACATATTATTCGTGGATGTCGTATCTTCATCATTATCCATGATTTATGGGACTGCAAATGGAAACACTGAGTGCTTAGCGATACAGATGGTAAATAATATTTCAGTCAGGATCATTATAACATCATCCCTGCGAGTTTCCTTATAGTTTAGTCTAAATGTGTTGGATATATCCTCGATTAGGCGATAAGGGTTTTGATTTGACAAGATTTAGTCTTGTTATAGTAATACAAACTTCCAATTTTTGGGTATTTTTCTTTTAAATTACCGACTGATTTTGGTACAACACAACCTAAACCTATCCAGATCTTGTAATTTGCAACCGGGTTACCCTTGAATGAAGCCAGTTGTAATCTTGACAAGGACAATATGGCACTATTTAGTTTTATTCATGAAATTTGATTGATATGAAAATTGATAACTATACAATAACTATACTATGATAAACAGAAATCAGCAAAAAGCTGAACACATCTACGGAGTGACTTGCTCTTGGTAATGTGGTTGACACACACGAATAAGATATATCGTTAACCGTCACCGTGCAGACTCAACTATGCAGTAAACAAGCTTTATCAGGCTGTCTTATCTCTCTATGGACTGGGCCTATTGAAAAATACTCGGCATCTACAGGTACCCTCAACTTTATACACACAGATATACACTCCAAAACTTGCTCGTACGTCTACAACATTCTGCATGCATAATTTGCACTAATGTCGAAGGTCGAAGCCTTCCGAACGCGAAATATTGCATGTGAACATTTGATCATTGATCATTTCCAGCAAACTTCCGTCACTTGAATTCCGACGAGATTTACTTGAAGGTTGATATTAATCCTGTAATTGAGTAAAACCTTTTAGATTGCTGAAATTCCCGCTAGCTCATATATTTTTGCCATTCTCGGTTGTTTTGAAATTTGACAAAATATTCTTTTCCAATTTACACTAATTTGTAAAGTTGACATGTCAAAAGAGGATTAGCTAGTAAGGCCGTAAAAACAAATACTCGTGGTCATACACTGTGTGGTTACTATTTGACTTGGTTCGTTTGATCTAGAAACTATTTCTAAATTTACTGAAGACCTTTTAATGTCTATGATGTCACAAATTTGGTCTGTCTATCTGTCTGTCTGTCTGTCTGTCTGTTTGTCTGTATGTATGTATGTATGTATGTATGTATGTATGTATGTATGTATGTGTGTGTGTGTATGTATGTATGTATGTATGTATGTATGTATGTGTGTATGTATGTATGTATGTATGTATGTATGTATGTATGTATGTATGTATGTATGTATGTATGTATGTATGTATATGTGTGTATGTATATGTGTGTATGTATGTACGTATGTCATATGGCTATGTGTTTGTGTAGTTCCGGTACATTGCAGGAAATTAAAATTATAGCAGTGTTTACGATGTACACAAACACGTTCATGCTGACCCAAAACATATTGACATCACCAATGACAATCTCTTCGAAGCTAACAAACAGCCAGGGACGAGTTATAAGGCTAATGCACTTGACAACAGCCCTCTCGGACTCATATTGGCTAGAAAAGAGATATGACCATAGCTTTAATCAGAGGAACAGGACAGGTCAAAGGTCATTGAAAAACCAGATTACCTGGAAAAGACACATAAATCAAAATTGTGCAAGGGTAGGTCTCATTAACTTAAACAAGTTTCGAGCCAGCATAGTAACCGGCAAGCGACAATGTAAACTTCAGTTTTACTTTTTACACAATGAGAAACTACTTAAAACTATGCAAAAGGGAAACGGGTTTAATATCCCTAACAAAAGCGTCATCGTTAAATTTTGTTTTGACCTCAGTCCACCTTTACACTTTAGGACCATTCAGTGTACAGGTCATCGTTGTACATTGTTCTCAGCAGAGTAGCACGTGGGACAAGTCACGCTTTAGGAGATATATGATAAGGGCTTACTAAGTCTAATTGGCCAAGAGAATAAGGGCTTTGTGAAAATTATCAAGCGATGGTCTGATATGACGTTTCAGTGGGTACAGAGTATGCTTGTATGCTGGTCTGAAAATGTGTGAATCAAACTGTCTTCTGTGAGGTGCGGAAATCGCGTGACCTTTTGACAGACAGTGAAAATTCTGCCTTCAAAATGTCATCACACATAAATCAAATGGAAACACTCGGGTTAGGGAAACACATTCAATTATTTAGAGAATGTGCTACTGCTAACTTTAACGGCCTCTCCGCTAGGCGACTGATGCCGTATGTTGTGGGTTCGAACCCGATTGAAAACTAGCCGTATTTAAGACTTCCTGTTCTCCGTACATCTTGAGCAACAGTTATATAGATGTGCAAGTCACCATGCTTGCAGGCTGTTTAAAAAGCCTATAAAATTGACTGTTATGTTATCGCCGGGCTAGCTACGAACCAAGATGCTTTGCTTTTAAAAAACTTGGTCAAGATAGCTGTCACCACCGATACTGAATAGCTTGGAATTTTTGAATATACATTTGGTTGATTTTATTAGATTTTGATATTTTATCCTGTCTGAGCTCACCTGAAAATTACGGTAACTCACCTGCTCAATAAAAAAGTTACAAAAGTTAAATCTTCAGTGTCTCGTCGAACACATTTAATATAATTCAACAGCAAAAACACACGCATTGACAGGTGGTATCGAAACTACTCATTTTACAGGGTTTGAAGTAATAAGATCATCTTCTTTTTTCACGAATATCATCAATAATCACAACCATACTCATCCATAATTCAATAACACTAGGTCAAAATTGGTCATCATATGGTTTCAATAGGCGTTGATTTTCAAACCATCTTTTTATGCTATGATCAGCACCCACATTAAGATCCGGGAAGCTAATCGAATGTAGTGCATCTTCATTATTTCACTTGCATCAAAAATTATCGACCTCTTTGAACACAATTTAACATAAAAATGAAATTAAAGACAATAGTGCCATGTCAGTGATCATCTATTCTCCGTCGTATCCAAGGTATGCGGTAACAACTGCAGCCCACACGTCTGTGTTGTAAGGAGGAGAGGATTTCAAAAGTGAATCACTATAAAAAACTGATCAGTATGACAGACAAATGGCTGACATGCAGACAAAAAGATGCCATTGAATTTGTTTTTGGTTAAAATTACTTGAATTCCCTTCACACAATGTGTGTTTTAGTACTGCCTGTTTAACGTTAACACAGTTTTACATTTTGGATTAACCAATGACCTCGAAAACATGTGCAACAGTTTTCTTTTGTAAAACCACCTCTTGGAACTTTACACATTTGTGATAGTTATTAACCTGCTGAAGTGTTTTCATTTACTGCGGTTGTATATATCACTCAGACTTGAAGATAAATTTAAACCATCTATGCCAGGACGTCAAGAATTATCTATCAGTGTCTGGATAGCACATAGTCCTCATCAGCGACTGAAATTATGATGATAATTACAATATAATCATTCCCAGCAAATTTGTTGCAGAAATCCGCAAGCCATACTGTACATAGTATTGTTGTAACTGTTACCATGTATGTCCAAACCTTACTCACTGACCTAATTATGTTATTTGGGTTATTTACTTTGTTCCATTCACTGGCGCACAGTGGTAACCAATAACAACCAATAGCGTATGAATGCAGAGGTTCGCAAAGCTACAACTTATTACCATTTTAACAATGTGGTGGTTTACAGTTTCTCAGTATCAATAAAACATGTTTAAAATAGTGGCATACATTGTCTACTTCAATTTTCGATCACTGTTAGGTCTGAAAATTGTTCGTCATAGAGGGTGCACTTTTGAGGTTAGTCGACTAAACCTCAAGCACGGTATCCTTTAACAGTGGTTATGTAGATCAAATATTGTCAAAATAAGGTATTGCGAAGATTCCGTTCGTTATTTAAAATGTCAAATTTGAATGCTTAGTAACTGTAGTTTTATGAATGTACCGCTGAATTTGGATAAAATTTTATTCAAAAAATTATAATCGTGCACAAGTTATTAATCAGTGCAACCCATGGCCACTCATATTCTCGTGATGCGATTTTTTATATAAAGGGGCCCAAGCTCCGGGACAAAGGCCCAAATTTCGTATAGGTAGAATGTTTCCATTCCGCTATGTGAATATGTTTTCCTCGAATCATTAGTCGCGCTAAATCTCATCCTTAAATCTATTGGTCTTAAGACGTGGCGGCAAAATCGGAGTTTGTAAAACTTATCAAATGGTCGTGTTTTAAACAAAAGTATCCGATGTGCAGCCTGCGTAAATCGATGATACCATCAACATTTCATTACCTTAGCAATAAGCAATTAATTTTGATAAAAAAAGAGTTTTTTTAAAGAAAATCAGTAACATAATGGAAAAAAAATTCAAATACAACTATGATATCGCCCTTCGATTGTTAAGTATTTTATCACTATTTTATCACTCTGATCGACATTTTGTAGAGTGACCGTGATTAATCCTACACGTGATACATCGTGAGAATGCTCTCCCCTTGTTGAATTTCCTGACCTTTGAAGAAGCAGATTATTATTTCAACTGCTTAAGTCATTAACATTTACCGGACGCTATGATGACGGATGTATTTAGATGGGAGCGACCTTCCTCCCCTCCCTCAGTTTATTATAGATGCTTACCAAAGGCATGACAATATGCAAATTTAGAGACGATTTAAGTTATACACTTTGTAGACAGAGAGACACTTCTTGAGGCATTCCTGTACAGAGATGTAGACGCTCTGAGACTTTGACGTTTTGAATTTTGTGAGAAGCCCAGTCGGCATGACTGTGGTGGACCACGTCTTTGTAGACGACCGACCTTTCTAGATATTGTAACCATGTACAAGTATGTGATTAAACTAACCGAATTATGATGTACCACTCGCCTGTATGTGCGTTATTACCGGACCCCTACACGAGCTATCGGAATAGCACCGACCACCACGAGCAATATACGTACCGGAATGATCACGACCAAACTAGCGCTGGACCAAGCACGTTACAAAACTAAAAAAGATGGTACTATAAATTAGAAAACACAACGGATGCAAAAGATCACTTTCATATCATTGATATGACTTTTCCATTCTGATGCTACCTACGGTTTTCAAAATGATGCCAAAGATGTTTTGATGCTAAATTTTATGTACTGTTCGATAAAAGGGACATTTTTACACAAAAAAGATAATCAAATTCCGTTTTGCTGAGCGCCGACGTATTTTATTTTTCTGTGTATCGTAGAGGCGCAGCATACTCTGACGCTTTTGTCCAGCTCGGTTTTTTTTAAATTTTGTTGGTTTACCCTCTTGTATCAGCGCGCTCCGCTCCCTTATATGAGTGCAGTTAATAAATCACAAAGATTGTCGGAAGTTCGAGCGACAGACAGACGTGCGTACAAAGTGATTAACCGTTTTTTTCCTGTTGTGTACTGATATTAATCTATGCGTGTCTCAATGCCACAAAATGAAGATTAGTTACAATTTTGCGCAACCGATTTACCTGAAGACTTCACTTATTTTTCGATTTACAGAAGGTAGTGATATATATTGTCTAATATGCGCAAAGGGTACAGATGGCATTGTAATCGACATCTGACAGAAGGACCCACCAGTACTATAGTGTTGATTACAGTGAAAATTTGCGAAATAATCAGCCCGTCACCCCTCGGACGCTGTTTCGTACCCCCTGGGAAAAAGGTTGCAACCATGTTTAGTCTGTTTTAGGGAACCTCAAAATGTCAATACATAATTACATTTATACAATGTATTAGCAATTACCGCCGTGCTTTGGGTCCATCTTTAAAATTCATGCACACTTACCTGCGCCTTGTGTTGTTGGTTATAATAAACTTCATAATAAATGAAAATCTTTCGTAAGCCCCATGCAATATGAATTAGACAGTGACGCCATATGAATATAGTCTAGGCTACAGAGACAATCATTCAAAGTGTAATACGTCCTTTGCATGCTATGGATGTCGATAAACGTAATTGGGTTAAACTTGACAATACGGCTATCATTTTCCTTTTTTTCACTAGATCACGGATGTTCATTGGTGATGAAGGTTTGCGTCTTTGTAATTTGATTTAAAGATACTAAATTGTCCAGAGATGTCTTCGAAAGGCAGTGATATTTATGGTGCCAGGTGAGTAAACGGAGGAATTAAATTATCATTCGCAAACACAACCGAAACGGGTCGCGTAGTTACATGTCTTCGTCACATTAACAATGGGTTTGGGTATTTTTATCTATAGTTCTCAACTAACACATTTATGATACTGTATCCAAGCTAAAACATGGCTTCAGCAGTTTAAGTGACATTGTCAAGTTAAAATCACGATGCAGTAAGAATGCACGACTGCTGTGCATACTCTTCAGGCTGTGATGCCAGACAACTTAAATTCTAAGAATCTAAATTGAAGTCGATCGGGAGAGGCTTGAATTTTACTACCACAAGTGATATAAGACGGAAAAAAGAACGAGGATGGTGGTTGATATGAACCTGATGGTTTTACCTTGTTCGGTAAAGATACATTTTTTCAACGTTAGGCAAATACACCATTTGAGCAGTTTCGAATGTAATGTCTTCGCTAGATGGCTAGGTGCAGTGCGTTAATCATTAATATACGATCAAGAATGTGCTGAATTCACATACGAGAACGAGATGCAGAATTTTTTCACGAGCTATATTTCTGTCCTTGGTATCTTTGAGTTGTCCTTTGATGTTGATTTGGGTATTTGCCCCTCTCCCTCTCTACATATGCAACACAATCCGCAGGAAGTTTTACAATGTCTTACCTTATCGCCCGGAAAAATTATGTTTCTTACTCTTGTCATTTGTTTTACTAATTTCAGTTATACAGTTGACCGTCCAGCTGCATTGGTCGTCTGTTCGTACCTTGGCTGGCCAATCTATGGTGGCGTGGCTGCTGCTATTCGGCAATTAATTTATTATTTACATTCAATCGGGGTGGCAATATATTGCACAGCATTTAAAGTTCATAATGACGACCAAAATGAATTTCGCGAGTACGGAGTTAATATCATTTATCCGAATCCTCCTGCATTCTATCGTCGCAAACAGGTAGACATTAGCTGGCTTCATCATCATAAGACATATTTCCCTGGTATCTGCAAAATCGAGAGGGTAAAAATGATTTTCGGTTTCAATATGGTGACATCATACCAAGCGTTCGCGATTAGAGATGAAGCGTTTCCTGACGCATCATTCTATTTAGTCAATCCGTACAAACTTGACACTCCTCTATGTATTCTTGGTTGCGATGAATACCAGCGCGAAGTTTGGGAAGATTTACTTGAGCAGGCTAGTATTGACGCGAAAGCTGTGTTTTCAATTGGTTCCGAAATATTCAAACATTATGATTTGGTCTACCAATGTTGGGAAAAGAACGTAGATCACTGTTCCTTAAATCTGACGCCAGATGATAAGCTTTTTACAGTTAAGCGCCCATCACACATTCCGGAAAGCGGTAACTTTCAAGTCGTAATGTTCATTGATGAAAATGATATCAAAGAGTTATCAAACGAGTCTGTGGTAGCCAAAGCTATGAATTTCGTGGCGAAATCCTTTCATTCAATGTCACTTGAACCGCCAAAGTGGAGAATTGTTTCCATTCCAAAAGGCAAAGAGGACATCATAAAAAATAGTCTTGATCCACATCCTCACCTTCAAATTATCTGCCAGTCGTTTAATGCTTCTAAAACAACCTCTTTGCTACAGCAATCACATTTAGTACTTGTGCCCCCTTCTTCCATCAACTCGGTAAATCTATCACTCTCCAGAATCGCGGCAGGAACTCCACTTTTGGTACCGCTATATTCACCAAGTTATAAGGCAATTATGGAATATTTGCCCGAAATAGACCCAAATGATATAGCAGTCGATATGAAAACTAGCCATACCATTCTAGGTGATAAAATAAAAGATGTCGTGTTACAGTACTCTGCGCACCTTAAGAGGGCATCAGAAATGAGAGGACTTCTGAAAGTAAAAACGGAAGAGGTGTCAAATAAAATGAAAATGATGTTGGTTGGACTTTTGCAACAGTTTGGAGATGTCAAACCTGCCAATCCGCTGGATAAAACACCCGTTGGTCCAGGTAGGTAAAATTTCTTTTTTTCTTTTTTCTTTTTGCAAAATAAGGTACATATATTAGTAGCAGCAGGGAGGGTGAATGCACCAATCGTCAGAGTTTTCGATCGAATATGAAGGCTCCGAGCCCCGTGAAGACCACAAATTTCATTTGTCAAAATATAAAAACGCCCCCAGCACCATTTCTGCAGATTCGTAACCTAGAAATCGACACTGAGACCTCAGCCCCCACCCATATTTAAAACAAAAGGAGAGTTCCATGCACTGTTACCAAAAGTACGCGACAAATGTGATCGAGAATCTCACTGCTTCCGACAAATCCCGTAGGGCATATTAAGAGCCCCATGGAAGGCCCACCAACCTCACTAGCTCTCGTTTTAGATATACCCTTTGCTAAAGTATACCCAGGGTAAGTATATTGCAATACGCTGGGAGTCCACCAGCACCATTTCCGAGAAATCCCTTTGGGCAACGTAATTTCTGATTTCAACCTGAAATGAGGAGGGCATATCCCCTCTTTTTTCCAGAGACTCTTCAACAGGCCATATTCTATATAATTGTGTCTTGAACTGTGAGGATGGGGAAATGACTCATGGTAGTTTAGTACATCATTTGGTACAAAACAAATTCTTAGAGGGATGGCAAGCAGGACTAGTTGGGAATCATTCTTTTTATCGATTTGCAGGGCCAAAATAATGCTATCATCATTTAGTCGGAAAGAGTGCTGAAGAAGCTATGGAAGCTCTCCATACGCATACAAAAATGGTGAACAAAGTTACTTGTTCCGGGCGAGGAGTGTGAAAACTTTAAGGCCATACCCTAGACTCGTCTTGATAAACAAGGTTGAAGACCTTTCTATCATTCTTTTTTTCTTCTTTGCTTTCTCTATGTCCTTGATGTCTTTGATGTCTGAGAGAGGTAAATTGTGTGGATCCAGAGGTGTCTCTATGCAGATGCATATCTATATGGTGACAGAATATCTTTGACTCTATGCAGATGCATATCTATATGGTGACAGAATATCTTTGATTTCTTCATCCTTCAGAATATGTGAGAAGTATTTGACGTCGAGCAGGATGGTTCACTTCTGGGTAATCATGCTGGTATCGGCCTCCGCTATGCCTAGTTTCAGGCCTTTAAACTGAATGTGTCACTTTCATTTCCAAATAAGTTAATACGAAAACCCTCACTTACCGATCAGATGGCAACTCCAACAAGGAGTTCATTTTTTGTTTTGAGACAAACGTCCGCCAGTAAATTATCAAACATATTTTCAGTGCCCAACTTGATTAAATCGATGAAAAGTGTCCGATCAGTAATGAACGTCAGTTTTTCAGTCAAACCTTGCTCAGCCGTCAGCAGGTAGAGAATGACTTAACCTGTTTTTTTCAACCCCAACAATGATTCCACAGCTACGTAGAACTGATTAGCCTTGCCCATAGCACTACAATACCAGACACTGCTGTTGAGAATGCAGGTTAATGGCTAATCGTTTGAATTCATTATCGTTTTGTCTGGAGCTGGTTTATGGTGCAGGGGTATTTGGGTGAGAAAGAGATGAGCATCTGGGCTAGGACTTGGCAGACATGTTCGGAGATCCTACAGCTTGAACAACTTATCGCTGTCATCATTTAATAAGATGTGATACATTTGGCAGGAGATCTCGTGGCACATCCTGCACTGGAAGACCCAGAAGGTCCGACAGGGTGGTTGGGACATCGTACGGCACAAACTGTTGGGCTGTGTGGCTGGAGCTTAGGCAAAAGGGGTTGAGTCTCCACCCATCTGCCTAATCCCGACTGAGTAAGTGACATCAGACAGCTCCATCAAAGCACTCTGGTGTCTATGCGTCTGAAAAGCAGCCAGAGTGAAGACAAATGACTGGCTGGCATGCATTTATGTATTGCAATACAAAATATTTGTTGTTGTTTCTCTGCACCTTCACCGGGCCTCCCATGCTAACATCCCTTATGTCCTCCAAAACGACGTTTAAGGGCGACACCTCACTCCCATTCCATCAGGCTACCAGACCAGATCGTCTTCAGAAAAATAAAGCCAGCAGGCAAAGTCTACCTATCTCTGGACAAAGACTGGCAGATCGACTTTGTCATCGATAAGGGCTTTGCAGCCCTGCTTTGTTTCAAAATAATGATGAGAGTGGAGAAAAGCAGAGAGAGCCACACGAGGTAGGCTTTCATTGACGAGGAGTACGAGATCATAGGGTTAACAGTTACACAGCAAGGCCGATCGCCACTGTTGGTTCGCATGTGCCTCTCTGAAAGACTTTCTGCAAATCCCCTCTAAAGGACACCGAAGAAATCTGTGAAAACGTGGTCTATGATATCAGCATCCCCTTTACATTATCTACTCAAGTAAGGTAGCAACCTCAACAGTATCATGCAATGGATAACCGATCAGGAGGACCAGCTCATCGAATTCAAAGATTTCCGTTGCATCTTTTGTCCAGAGTTGGTATGACATGGCCCCGAGCGACACAGAGTCAGCGCTGGAGACTCAGTCGTACCCTCTGGTATATCTATTAAGATCCAGTGGATGGGTATCAGGGTGGCCGAAAGAGAATGTGGTTCAGTTCGTTTAATTAAAAACAAGCCACCACGCTCATGAGCGCTAGTCCACATCCCACCCGATCTTGTCAGGGTGAAGATTGTCTTGCCATGTTCCTGCTCCTTCAGCTCGCTGAGCAGCCAGTTCACTTCTTTTTTGTCCAGCTCCATTTCGTATTCTTTGGTGATGTTATCATTGTCTGCTCCAAGTGTAGAAAAGCACGAACAGCCCGATTTTCTCTCTAAACCCCTTGCTGATGCTAGTGTATTGTTGCGTTGGGACCCACACACTGAGGCAGTCGTGCCAGATGCTAACCCAACATTGACTAGCTCGTCTTTCAAGAAATGTTGAGAGGCATTCTCTGGGCATAGACTTTCTTCACTATCCCTTCTATGGTCACACTAACAATTTCAATGCCTGAAATGCTAGTGCCAGCAATTACACTTCATAGTCCAGTCAAAATAGGGTTAGACCCACCACAAATTGCAACAGCATTTTTTTCTTCAGAATGCATTTCAGAGAGGTACCCAGAACAACATATTAAAAGTTTACTCGAATCCGCCTTGGGGAAATATGTCTAATTTGCATAAATCAAATATGGCGGCCAACCATCCAACAAAATAACATAATTTGCTATATATCATATGTTAAACAAGCTATTTCAGTGATTTCAAAGTCTGACACTAGTAATTTGGCCCAGGGAATCATTTTGGAGGTATAACGTTCCTTATAGGTACTCCATTAATTTGCATAATTCCAATATGGCGGCCAACATTACTACAAAAGACATTTTCGGCCGTATACCAAGTATTAAACAAACTATTTCAGTGATTTTGAAGTTAAAAGTACATTTCTTTTGCATGGAAAAACGATTTTTAAAATGCTATGATTTGCATAGGTAATTTGTTAATTTGCATAAATTCAATAAGGTGGCCAACATTCCTACAAAGGACATTGTCGGTCATATACCACGCATTAAACAAGCTATTTCTTTGATTTTAAAGTTTTAATATTTTTCTTGGGTATGAAGAAACACTTTTAGTGGCTCAATTTTTACAAAGGCCCTTTGATAATTTGCATAAATTAAATATGGCTGCCATATTAATGCGTCATGGCTTAAAAGCTTCTAATATATATAACGGGTTTGGTATAGTTTTTAGCACTAGGAAACTATCAAGAAGAAACTGTTAAGTCCTTGGACATTCATTTTTTAATTTTTTTTTATTTTTCTGTATATGACGACTGTTAATGCATGTTAGTCTTCTGAATGATATATTCTCTTTCTAAATATAACATTGAATTCATCTGTGTGCGGCATTTTCGTAATTTGTAAGGGTGTTTAACATTCTACAGTGACAAAGCATGTAATCTGTAATGTTTACTGTTAAAAAAAGACGTGTTCAAAATCTTTAGTTTTTAATTTAGACTGAACCCCCTTCTTATGGATGGGTGCATCTTCATCAGATCCCTTAAATGATAGGCAAGAAGTCATCATACATAACAGCAAAATACAATAAACACAACAAAGCTAAAAAAAAACAGAAAAAATGATATGACCGAACTAAAAAATGTCGTAATACACACAAATTGAAACTAAGCACTATTGCAAACAATGTCAGATTCATAACAACTTTATGGACACACAAACTCAAAAAAACCTGAAAACTGCATGCTTTAGCAAAGACTTACAATTAATCCAAACACAGAATCCAACTATTACACAATGCAAAGAAGTACATCTTGAGTCATTTTTCCAAGTGTCATTTTTCCAATATGTACATGTTTGTATCGTGTAACAGTTGGATTCTGTTGGGCTAATGAGTTGTTTGAATTAATTGTAAGTCTTTGCTAAGCATGCAATTTTCAATTTTTGTGAGTTTGTGTCTTGATCAACATTTTAAGAGTCTGACATTGTTTGCATCAGTGCTAAGTTTTAATTTGTCTTTATTGTGGCATGTGTTATTTTTGGTCACATTATTTTATTTTTTGCATTTTTATTAGGTTTGTTGTGTTTATTGTATTTTTGCTGTTATATGTGATGACTTCTTGCCTATCGTCTAGGGGAATGTACCAAAGATGCACTCGTCCATAAGGAAGGGTTTCAGTCTAAATTAGAAACTAAAGAATTTCTCCACGACTTTTTTAAAACAGTAAACATTAAAGATTACATGTTTTAACACTGTAGAGTATAAAGCACCTATAAAATCACAAATAATGCCAGACACAGATGAATCCAATGTTATGTTCAGAAAGAGATTATTATTAGATGACTAACAATCATTAACGGTTGTCATATTTAGAAAAATCACAATTAATTAAAATTGCATGACTTTCTTACATCTCATTAATAAACGCACATCAACATATACGTATTTTAATCCCTTAGGAAGTCATATATGTAAGTCTATCAAATTTGTTTTAACATTCTTTTCAAAATACAATATATTTATAGGGTATTTTAACGAATTCAGGTATCACAGATACCTATTAAAAAAAACTTTTATTCGTCAATGGATCGTCATTGTAAGTAAATTTATTGTACAGTTTCCACATTTTTAAAAATGAATGTTCAAGGACTTAATGTGGAGCTGCATGTTGCCAACACAGTTTTTTTTTTCGAAGGAATATTTCTCATCTAAGATGACAAGGAAACCCGTACAAACTATTTTGTGAAATGTAATATTTCATTTGAAACAAGAGTATATCCTCATTCTAAAATGGCATGGGCTGAATGACTGACACTCAAAAAAGTGCTTAAAATCATGGTTAGCAAAATTGAAATGCCTCTAATTCAAAATGTAAGAATTTTATTGCAAAACAAAATAGTTGTTTTGTTATATAGCATTGAAAAACATAATACGAAAATTTCAGAAAATATGACCCAGCCAGAACAGAGTTATATTCTTTGGAAATCTTGAAATCATCCAAATTCGGGTGATTTGCATACCTTTGCATACATTGACCCTTCTATATCATGCAACTTACGACTGCTTGCCGAGCTAAAAGGTGAACCTAACCAATTTTTAATCTTGGGTTAACAAATTAATAAAAATTGGAAGAATATTTGCAAAAATATATTTTGAACAAAATACAGTGCGTTGGGTGCAGTGCCCTCTTGACAGTTTTTTCTTGATATTCCTATTCCTAAAAACTCTACCATAACCTTATCTATATTAGAAGCTATTTGGGAATTAATTTAGCAGCCATATTTAATTTCTGAAAATCATCAAAGTGTCTTTTAAAAGCATTGAACCACAAAAGGTGTTTCTTCATGCTCAAGAAATATAATTAAATTTCAACATGGCTGAAATATATTGTTCAATACATTTTATGACAGAAAATTTCTTTTGTATTGGATTTATGCAAATTAACGAAGTGCCAACGCAAATCATTGCACCTCAAAAATCATTTGTTCATGCCAAAGAAATATACTTTTAACTTTGAAATCACAGAAATAGCTTGTTCAACCCTTTGACTGCTGTAATTTTTTACACCAAAATTTTAATGCAATATTTTATCAATTTCTGTGAACATTTCTGTATGTTTTTTCATAATTTTGGACCAAATGGATATCATTTTTCAGCAGTTTAATCAAAATTTTGGCAAAAAGCAGAAAAATTGACTGTGGTACATTTTATAAAGTTGACAAAATAGACTTTGGCGCCCAAAGGGTTAATACATGGTATATGACAGAAAATGTCTTTTGTAGGTGTGTTGGCAACCCTATTGGATTTATGCAAATTAACGAAGTACCTATGCAAATCATGGCATCTTGAAAATTGTTTGTCCATGCCAATGATAAATACTTTTAGCTTTGAAATCACAGAAATGGATTGTTTACCCTTTGACTGCTGTAATTTTTTACACCAAAATTTTAATGCAATATTTTACCAATTTCTGAACTTTTCTGTACGTTTTTTTCATAATTTTGGGCCAAATGGATATCATTTTTCAGCAGTTACATATTTTTATCAAAATTTTGGCAAAAAGCAGAAAAATTGACTGTGGTACATATTATAAAGTTGACAAAAATAGACTTTGGCGCCCATAGGGTTAATACGTGGTATATAACAGAAAATGTCTTTTGTAGGTATGTTGGCCATCATATTGGAATTATGCAAATTAACAAATTACCTATGCAAATCATAGCATCTCGAAAATCGTTTTTCCATGGCTAAAATATACTTTTAACTTTAAAATCACTGAAATAGCGTGTTTAATACGTGGTATATGACCGAAAATGTCTTTTGTAGGAATGTTGGCCGCCATATTGGAATTATGCAAATTAATGGAGTACCTATATGAAACATTATACCTACAAAATGATTCCCTGAGCAAAATAACTAGTGTCAGACTTTGAAATCACTGAAATAGCTTGTTTAACATGTGATATATAGCCAATTATGTTATTTTGTTGGATGGTTGGCCGCCATATTTGATTTATGCAATTAGACATATTTCCCCAAGGCGGATTCGAGTAAACTTTTAATATGTTGTTTTGGGTACCTCATTAAAATGCATTCTGAAGAAAAAAATTCTGTGGCAATTTGTGGTGGGTTAGGTGCCAAAGTCTCGTAGATTGACTGGACTATCACTGTTTTGTGTTCCACGGCCGGTTGTGGCATACAGTAGCTTTCAAAGACCATTCGTCTGCGTCCACCCTGCACCCCCTCGATCAGATCCCTTCTCCATTTCTGTGAGTATTTCACCACCAGGCACATTCTCCATGTGATGGAGGTTGC
>LD348533.1:323228-337627 GCA_001465055.1 Ptychodera flava | reverse complement strand
GAACCTTAAAAAAGCCGTTTTCAAGGAAAAGAAGTAGCCCACGTTGTTCAGCAACCTCTTTTATGTCAGATTCTGCAATTTTTATTTAGAAATAACCATTCCTTACCGATTGTTTCACTTTGTACTTTTGGATTTTCACTTTGTACCATATGAACAAGCGTGTCACACTTTGACACATAGACTTGCTGTGGTGTGTGTGTGTGTGTGTGTGTGTTACAGTATTACCGGTATATTATTACATATTACAGTTGTCGCGTGCAGGGGGGGGGGTCACCCTGTTTTCAAACTTTGGAATAGGGGGGGGTCACCCTGTTTTCAAAATTTGGAATAGGGGGGGTCAGCCACTTTTTGACGTTGGCAAAAAATAATCCACCGGCCCCCCCCCCCAGGCCGAAGAAACTGACCAGTCCCTAAAATTCAATGGCCAGGACTTTTTCATCAGCTTGAACAGCAATGATTTATACACCTAGTACCTGTTCGGATGGAAAAACAAACATACAAGGCCCAAGAGTGAGTGAGTGGGTCTACTACTATTCTTCAGATATGTTTGGGCAGTGGGCCGATACAACTGGTTTGTCCCTGCATATGGTGGGGACACAGGCAGTGGATTGATGTGAGCAGGCACTGCAAGATGGAAGAAAAGCAAAGATAAGGAGAACCATCGTTGGCGGGACCAAAGGTGCTGGAAAGGCATGGAAAAGGCTGAGTGAGCTTCTTGAAGATGAGAACGCCAACCCGGACAAAGTCGCCAGATTGAGAAGGAGCGAAGACAAAATTTATGCTGATTATGCATGATTAACGCCACAGTGAACCTGGATAGGATGCTATCATTGATTCTCTTTCTAAGATGCTGATTATCACAAGCAGCATCGCAGAGTACAACAACGCACTGCAATACGCCACCCCTAGAAAGCATTTCACCTACAAAGAAGGTATCACCAGCAAAGTGAAGAAAAACACAGCCTACATGATTAAAGGGACCCCTTGCAGAATAGACAGGTTCACTGTTGGTGAGCCCACTGCCGGGGTGGGGGTGGGGTTGGCCCTCGCTGGCACTGCAAGCAGCAGCCTGCCCCTGTGCTTGTGCTGCCACGCCTTGCCCATGACGGGTATATCCAAATGGACAGCTGGTGAGGGTGGTGGGCCTTCCCTGGGGCTCTACATATGGCAAACATAATTTGTCGGAAGTGGGGCAGAGGGACTTCCCTTTTTCTTGCTGCCATCTTGGAATTTAACTATGAAATTGATCTCATTTGCATAAAAATTGATCAATCTAAATTCTGTAATCTACCTTTGAAGACTGTATGGCGAGGTTGCTACATGACAAACGTCAAGGTCTGTTGGAGGCACAGTGGACATGTGGTTAGGGTAAAGGTCTCATTATCACAGGATGATGAGTTCGAAACCCTGTTCAAGACCCGTTAGGTCCAGAGTATGGACTCACTGTCGGAGTGCGGTGAGTTCAAGACTACAGCACAGTGTTGTGCTCCTAAGCAAGGCACTTTACTCCTCTGTGCTCCATAGGGGTTTATTGATCTTGCGTGCCTTATCCTGTAATTAGGCTAACACCCATTGGAGACTGGATTGATAAAAGAAAAACCATCTCAATTTTGAGAAGATGATCGATTTTTAGGTATTATTTATTCAGAATGTTTAATGACTTTGCGCTAAACCTCTGCAGCTTTGGCTTCGTCTTATCCAATATTTGAGTCTGAAAGGGTTGTTATCTTTTGAACGATGATTGGTATGGGATCGAAAATAGTATGGGATCTAAATTTGGGGCTGCTACTAACCTTTGACTCTAATATCATCCTGTAACTCATTAATTATGTGCTTATCTAAATCCTGGCTACCGAGCAGAGCTTAAGGTTTGATTTTCGGTGGACAGTGATTGTAATGGTAGGAAGGAATGGCTGCAAAGACATCACGTGACCAGGATGACCTAAAACCGTGATTCACAAATATGCATGAAAATCAGTAGCTATAAAGGCAACAGCATCATATTCGATGAGATGATGGACTTTGTTGGATGACGCACATAATCGCACTCTATCCTTTAATCTCATTGGCTGTGTTGATGTCTAATTCTACTTCTCAAAAAACAGGCTTTTAGTGGGTTAATATGTCGTTGTTTCATTCAGATGATCTGCTATATCTCTGTATCTGAAGCATTTTGGCTGTTGTTTAATAGGAATTATTTCTCTCCGGGAAATATAAGGAAAGCTTTCAATGTTCTTTATTTACATTATGTGTAGTATTTACCAATCACTTTCAAACTTCTAATTGCATGAGCAAGGGACATAAAAACCCCCACTTCTTCTTTCAAGTTCTAAAAGGAAACATATGGTCCTTGATATTGTTTTATAAACGCTCGACAACAACATTTGTCTTACACACCAGGTGGAACTGCCTATGCAGGAAACATCGGCATTGAATCTAATGGACTCGCCACAACTGCAAGCGGTGCAGATCATTCCAATTATAAGAAAGAGGAAAACTATCAGCATAAACCAAGTAAGTGCAATTGTTCTCTTTGCGGTGTTTTTCCCCTCTCTGCATTCAGATATTCCATTTCTAGAACCAATAGTAAATAGTTCTATGGAAATACGGTAGTATTGGAATACAGGTGCATAACAATAAGCTATTCAATTGTCATTCTGTCGCGTTTATTCATAACTCATACGGTATACTAATATCCTGACTGATAAATATGTTGTTAAAGTGTATTGCAAATCACAGAGCGAAATTCTGTAGCTACCTCACGTCACATAAACTTATGTTGTACAATAGCACAACCAAATGGAATTGTGCATTACCTGTTCAAATATTTTGATATATAATACACAGTTGTTTAACTGTGTTTTGTGCTTTATAGTACTGAAAAACACAACAAATAGTTAAATAACAGAGTGTACTTTTTTAAAAGTCCATTAGCTGCAACTCTGCAACATTTGTCCAACCTCAAAATAACTCCAATTCATCAGATATTTATTGCAATCTGCAACTTGGACGATAAACTGTCATCATCTATGCCTCAACAAAGTTTGCTTGCAGTATAATAGGCATACATTGAACAGATTTCTGTTCATTTAAATTTCCCGCCATTTTAAAAATCTTGCCATGGTATATTTTTAAAAACGTAGAATTTTTGTCAAAATGGAATGAATCCCTTTCTCTTTCTTTCAGTTGGTTGGATGATGTTGTATTTGTAAACATTTTATGTGTACATGCATCATTTACGCTATTTATGATGTAGTTGAATTGAGGTGGCCATATTTGTTGCGGCACCCTATTATTCAGAAACCTCCCCGCACAGTCCCACTCAGTGGATAATTATAACTTGTCAATGAGTAAACATCTCTAAGTATGAACATTTCTATGGACTAATTTTAATCTTAACATAAAGTCATGAAATAATGCCAAAAAATGCAGCTCTTGAGCCTTTAACGTGCGCGTGTAAGGCTACTTTCAAGGTTAGATCAGTATTACACATTGCCTTTCATATATGGTAATCTGCCTACATTAAAGTAGTGCATCTTTCAGCGAAGCGCTTATAATACAGGTGATAAAAGCAAGTTTTTATTCTTGATATAGTCATTTTTAGACGTAGATGCATTCTTTGCAGTAATTATAGTCATATTTAAAGGGACATTATTGCTATCTTTTGACTTTTTTCACTTTTTCGATGACTGAAATCCCCGGTCAAATCAACAGGAGACCTAAATTGTGACTATGGACAGCTTCAAGGATATGTAAAACCACCTTCTTGCTCTTTATGGCAAGGTTCATTGTTGGTAAGGGCGTCCGCGCAATTTGAACCAACCGCCATGATTGAACCCCAGCACATGACAAATATTACTACGCATACGACAACCATCAAAGTACAGCTGGAATGTGAAAAGCCTGTGAACTACACACTGACTTCAGCACAATTGGATATCGAGGAGCACACGGTGCATTTACGCACATCTCAAAAAATACTGTCAAATAGTGAAACTAAGCAGGGTATTTGCTTGTAAGTTTGATTTTAGTATCGATGACACGGACTCTGAAACAGATATATAACCATAGACGCAATAGGGTCACGACATGATCACTTGTTGAACTTGGAAACATCGCACTCAGACTGAACAGTGCACGGTGACATCGTAACACCGCGCCAGACGGGTACTGTCGATCGATACTGCTCGTGATTGGAGTCACCTTTCGACACACAAGATCTGTTCGAATGTTGTTATTCTCTGTGCATCGTGTTATTATTTGTATCAGTTGAATCGCATTTCGAACCCAAAGTGAGTACATCGCAATGACAGTTGCCTAGACCCTATACGTCGCTTATGGCCTCTGTGCCTCCGACCCGCTCCCAAAAGTGGGCTTTGCGTAAGTTTAGAAGAGCAGCTGAGCACATCGTGCACCTAGCCCTGCTAATCGTGTACTCATGCGAGGTGGTGTGCTAGAAAACGAAACTCAATGCAAGTTTGGGATTAAAAATGGGTTGTTTTTGGTGGAGAAACTGCACACCGCGACCGAGGTGCTGCCAGCGGTTTGTCATGTAGCCCTGCCACCTGCCATGCAGAGCTACCTTGCACCAACAATGTACATGATGTACGTGTCAGTCATCAAAGTATATTGCTTCAATTTCGCGATCACTTCGACAATAACGTGACTGTTTACTGAAGTTCATCCCTTCATTTTACTTTATAACACACCTCATCCGCAGTCTGTGTTCTAATTCGCCAATTGATAGTCACGTGGGATGCGTTCTTTTGTGCCGATCAACGTAAACGACGTCATCAGGCATCATTTGTCGGAACTTTTGTTGCCTGCCAGGCATCAGTTCTGAAAAATGATGCCTGCTGACGTCAAAAAATCATTGGCACATGCTAGAACTTGAATGTAAACAAAGATGTCATCTGCGGCCGAGCGAAACAATAGTCGAGAAATTTCTCGGTTTATCCTACTTTCTGAAGAAGAACTGAATGCTCTGGGTTCCAACAAGGACTCGAAACGAACGAAAACTATAATCAAAGGTGCATTGAACGTTTTGCAGAAGTATTGCGACCCTGTCGGGAAAAACTTTTTTTTTCAAACCACTTCAACATATTACATCATTCATGCGGCAAGTTTTGTGTATAGTACGTTCTTATGAATGGCTATGGATGAGGTGTGTTATAAAACACATATTGACTGGCCATGTGGGTGACAGCATACGTCTTTAACCCCTCGGGCCCTCGGCCTCGGGAAACAGTCTGTTTTTGGGGTGACTCACAGTCCCTCGGGGTACAGACGTATGCTGTTGCCCTCATGGCCTCTTTTGACATATCTATGCCCAGAGGCTTTGGGCAAGTCTACATATGGAGGTACAAACAAGACGAAAAAAATCCGCCTTCTTGCAGCTTGTAGGCATTTGAAATGCCCATGTTCTCTGTATCAGCAAAGAATGGTGCATCTAAGAGCAGGATTGGCCGTCAAGATCTCCATGAAAAACTGACCGTCAAAATGTAACTGAGCAAACGGCATCGGTAATAGGGAATACCGAAACTGCAACACTGTACTCTCGACTTTCACTTTGTGTGGTTTATTTTTTTACACGCGGATGCTCACAGCGGCCTAGATAGCCGTTAGCAGTGTGGTCTGATCGCAGGTCAACGCTTGCCAACTCTGGGGTTAAAAGTAGCCCACCATTAACCCCTGACCCAAGGTTTTTCTATACAGTGTATGCAAACGGGATGGAAGTTGTCTATGGTCGACCGTTTTTAGACATCTTTCAATAAGTCGAACAACATTATCAACTGCTCGTTTGCAACAATATAAGGTCAAAAGATACAAATAATGTCCCTTTAATAGGTCAGTAGGGAAATCAGAGAAGTGAGAAGTAGTGAGGAGTTTTCTGCCTTCTTATCAGCTTCAGAGTCAATAACAAATGTATGGCCTTTAGCCAGAAACATATCCTACACTGCGGTGTCACGGTGATAGTAGAAATCCTACCAGAGTAACATTAATATTCTGAAAGTGCAGGGGATTAACCATGCAAAGTTTCTTCTGATTTTAGATAGGAAGCAATGAAATTCAACCTATCTATGACGCTCAGACTCTGAATCAGAGTTACTGTGGTCAAGGCATGGTCGTTTCCATGGTTCTTTAACAAGTGCATTAAACACAGTTTATACATTGGTTTATACTTGGACCCACTCACAACCCTTTCGCTGGCTACTCAATGTGGCTTGTGTAGTCTTATTATACGACCTGGCGCACCCAGTTAGGGACTGATAACACTTATCTTTATTTTTTCTCGATTTTTCCTATTTATTGGCGGATCTCACCAACTTCACTCTTTTAGGGAAGATAATGTTAATGAAGCACAGAGTGCCAGTTGTACTTCCTGTAATCAATAGCTGTGACACAGATCGGGTGTAAACAAGATATATAGTGATAAGGCATTAAGATGTCACTTATCTCATGAAGAAGGTACAACGGCACTCTAGCTGGACATTCATCTGGCATCCCATCTAGTGATTTGTGTATTGGCACGATCACGTTAAAGGGAATTCTTTATCAGCTTTATCACAGAACAAATCGAATGACTGACCACAATTTCAGAATGATAACAAAGGATTGAAATCACGTAAACAGTCAGTGCAAGGTGCTCCAAGCCAAAAGCCCCCTGCCAACTAGCTATGCTATAGACAGCAGAGCAGAACTGTCTAGTATAACACAGAGAAATCTTTTTAAAACATGTCATCCTTGTTGATTATGTAATTTATGTGAAGGTCATGTTTAACTGAAATGTGTCCATTCACCCTTTCCGAGTACAGGTGTTTACTTAATATGAAATTTCAACTTTTTGATAATGATGAGATATCTCTTCTAATGGTCTTCTTATAAAAATGAGCTCATTTGATCTTGGAGGCATGAACCAATGGCTTTCAAAATGAAATAGTTGAGGGTGGAGATTCAAAAACCAATCAGGAAATTTCTCTGATGCTAAAATACAATTGTTCAGGTCCCTCGCTAGCTATCACAGCTCGCAACAGCAGGCTACGCCGGCTTATGCTTATCAAGGCCACATCAGCATAGAGCGTCGCCAGTGAGGGGCTGTGAGAGTCTAATGTAAAATGCATCTTAAATGGCCACATCGTGAAAAAGCCAAACCACATGTTCATGTCTTTTCTTTAGGTCATATTGCTGTAAGTTTGCATGTCGATGGTGGTGCACCGGAGAATGATAAACCAATGGTGGAAGTGGAGAAAGATCTTTTTGCACATAAAAGTACCATGTCAAACGCTCAGCAATATATGACGACAGTAAGCGATGTTCATCCTCAACTTCATGGAGACAAAATTGAAAAGGGATGTCTTAATTTTGTCATGAGATGTGATTCATCAGATGCGGCTGATGCCTTGTGGAATGCCTATAGCAGTGGGCGGTTGGATAGATGGGCTGACGAGACCTTTCTGTCTATTCCAATTTTGGATGATATCGGTGCCAGGATGCTATCTTTGGCAACTTCCGTAGATTACCAGGAGTATTTGCAGTGCAAACAAGATATACAACAGAGAGGTGAGGTAAAGATTTACATATTTCGTAAAATAGTGTACAGCTAAAACATTATCATTTGCGAGTACATGTTAAGCTGCCTTCACAAATAATGGCAAGGGGGACTGGAGGAATCGTGATTATTAATTGTTTTTTCAGATCCCCCCCGGCCGCAATACCCTCAATATATTTTAAATTCCCCGATTATCATACAGACGCATATCTTTTAGGGATGTACGCACATGAAAGAGATAAACATGAATTTCGCAGTTCTGCTCGCAGATGTTAAACACGACCTCTTAAACAGCAGTTTGTACAGCCATATTCCTGAGGCAAGTTCTTAGGTTTATTCATTTTTAAATGTATTGGTTGACTTATGGCTTTTTAAGTCTAAGTCGACTTGAGTTAATCGAACTCTGGCCAGGGTAATGGCACCTGCTGAAGAGCACACAAAATGACAATCATGAGAGAGTAAGCCATTGTGAACTCCTGGCTACATTTTGCCAAATAGCGAAAAACCAAGCAAAGTGACCTACCAAAATTTTATTTTAAAATACAAGATATAGATGACTCTGATGCTACTTTAAAAGCTTTACAAATTGGCAATAATTGATATAATTGATATTCCATCAAATAAAAGTTTAAGCCCTGAAATTTTAGGTGTTATATTGGAAAATTTGATAAAAAAATAAATGTTTTTATTTAATATTAATAACACATTTTTATTCAGACGTTTTACTGTTCAAAGTTACCTTTGTGTTATCAAACAATGGTAAATTAATGCGAAATTGTCATTCACTTCATGAACTTGAAATGGTTTTACACTTTAATTGGTGTTATTGGACAATGGAAATTTGAAAATTTCATTCACTGCATGAACTTGAAATTCATAGTTTACATATTGTTCGTCAAGTGACTTTCTTAAATAACGGCGACTTTTCATCGCACATTTGCAGAAAATAGAGCACGGCACCCCCATCTTCTCCTTTAGTATTTGATTATTCTAAAATGCCAGAATTCAAATATCTCTGATGCCCATACACGTCAGGTCTCCTTTATCTCTGACCTGATCTTGCGTAGAGGTATGTTTCACTGTCATAAGTGTCACATGACCCGAACTCTTCTTCAACTTCATACCAGAGTCAGAGCTATCTCTGTCACTGTTGGGTTGTAGACACAGTGACACTGCTTGTAGGCAGCATCAGGGAAGTAGCTATATGAACTTAATTTTGACAATATTTTAGTTGAGTTTATACAACTGCGCTCTTGTTCGATTCCCTGCAGCATTTTGAACTGTACAGTATTGAGCTTGCCAAGTAGCCAACAAAGCCCAGGTATCTGTACTTACTTTGCACTTGTAGCATTGACAAATGAACGTCAGTCTGTACCCTAATAATATATATATAGGCTTTGTCGACAAACTGTATATTGTGTTTTCAGCATGCTATAGCGAGACAACAAGAAACTATATTGGATATATTGCATAGAAACACTGAAAAAATATCAATGGTTGCAGCTTCTGCCCTGTTACGAATCGTACTTATTGTTGTTATTACGAAAATTCAATGGCATTCATAAATTGTCAGATTTTTTTCGAGATAAATGGTCATGAAGTCAAAATCATTTGTGATTTTATTTAATTATTACTAACAATAGTACCATTGGATGACATAAAAATGTTATTTATTCTTCATTGAATTACCTATCAAACTTTCGTTGGAATAGGAAATGTAAAAATCGAAACAAAAAATGTTCACCCTCTTATGCGCAGACCAAAACTTTCAAATCCTCCTCTTTCACTCCCAGCATTTTCGAATCCCCCTGAATTCCTCCAGCCTTCCTCACCATTATTTATGAATGCAACCTATACAGATTGAATGTACTGTGAAATGATAATGATAATGAGTTGATAGTGACTTTATTTTACCAGTAAAAAAAATGTGTCAACATTACTGGTGGGGACCAGGGAAGTAGTTCTAGTGGAACTAATCAAGTCCCTGGCCCAGAATTCATACAAACAAATGCAAACAAACAAATATTAAGGTTGATAGCACAATTTCACTTAGTAATTATGATAATTGCCAAAAAAAGGGAAATCAACAGTCATTTTATAACATTTTGCCTGTATGTTTACATTAATATCTTTTCAGAGGAAGCTGAAAAGGTACCTGATCTCAAGGTACTGAGAGATGAAAGAGACACACTAGCCTGTGCTTCAAAGCAAAGCAAGGCTAATGTCAATCTGAGAGAGCAAAAGCTGAAGAGGGCACAACAGGAAAAATGTCACCTTGAGTCAACCATCAATAAACAGATTCAAGTCTTTGAGACAACAGTGAAGGACACACTGGATACATTGTTTTCTATGCTGGCTAGAAAACAAGACAGTGTCAATGCAGAAAGTCAACGGATGGAAAATCAGAAGCTTACGGCGAAGGTTGATGCGCTGAAGACTAAATCAGCATCCGTTAAAGAGGGCATGGACATAGAAAGAGAAAAACTTGCTGGTCAGCTTGATGAAGTGCATAGGGAAATAATACACTTAGAAAAACAGAAAACAGAGAGTTTGGAGAAACAAACGACTAATCTGGATAATCTAGGGATGAATCTTCTGTTTCTAGAAGATGCCGACGAGGTACAAAGGAAACGAATGACCGATCAGATTGAAGAAGCACACTCTGAACTTTCCTCTATCAACAAGAAGTACGATGCTGAGATGAAGAGACTGGCCGACCAACTGACAGAAGACCTCTCACTCGTTAAAGGAAAAATAAAAGAGTCAAAAGAAATCGATGAGCTCATCAAGTCTGTTGTTCATATCAGTAAAGGTTTGTCTCTTATCAAGTACATGAAAAATTCCTTCGCAGATTTTTTTTATGTAAACAATTCTTACTTGCTATGAAACAATTGATAGTAATACCCAATGTTGGAATAATGAGCCAACGTAGAATATTTCCTTCAATAGGGTAAAATAATTGTCGAGGTGACCTTTTAGACCCGTTGTCTTACTTCAGTCATCCGTTATGTAAGTAACCGGCACAGAATTAACGTTCTTGAGTGGCCGGCAAAAATAGGGTTGGGAGGTTAGGTGATACATCGTGGTTGGAAGGGAAATTTACAGAATTGAAACTTTTAGGGGATCGTCCGTTTCACTACATCCATTCTATCTTCTGAGAAAAAAAACACAAAAACAAAAAAGGAAAAAGTCCCTGATAGCTTATATCAGAGTCTAAAAAAGGCCGAAAGAGATAGGAGAATTGGTAGAGAATAGTTCACGTGAAACTGCAAACCCTAACATAACTTTCAGTATTAACTGCTTGTGGGACATAGAGGTAATGTTGCACAAACCTGCCCTAATGAGATATACGATTACCTTCTTGCTCTGTAGCAGTATCGCTGAGATATACTGAAGTGAATGTGCTATGTAATCTCCAGTGAGCTGTCTTCAGTATGTTAGATGGCGAAACACCTGACAACAACACCCAAGAAGCTGAGATAGCACTGACTTCATGTTCTGCAACAATAGTTAGAGACAGATTCATCAAAAACTGAGGGTACAGCAATCTTGATGGCTTTTTCAGTGTATCAAGAATCAGTGAGATACAAAACTGACAAATGGCGAGAAAACGGAAATTACGGAATAACAATTTCCAGTCACTTCCTGTGATCTAAGTGTGCCAAAAAGCAGGTGTCACTCTCTTTTTAACCGTGGGACAGAAAGGTATTACTTTCCCGTGGTACTCGATATAAAGAGGGAGAGACTGAGAGACTGCATGTTTTAAATAACCCCATCAGAATCTGCAGGGACACAATTCAGTTGTTAGCCAACTAGAGCTTACAGGTCTGATGTTAATTAAACATCATTTATGTTATGTTAAGTGGTTACAGCGTTAGATCAGTCTCTGTTTGAGTTATTGATTATTTACTCCTGGCAAGACTGACTGTGTGTACATTTGCACCTCGGTGCAATGGTAACCACTTTTTGGTACTTTATGCTGGTTTGTGTCATAGTTTGATTCTTTTCATTCAGTCAACTTCAATTGTCTCAATTATAGGACTGTCTTCCTGTTTGCCTCAGCTAAACTTGATAAATTTATCGAGTTGAATGCTTTGATGGCATTGCTATGTTCCAAGACCCTGAATTTACTGCAGTCGAACCAACTGCAGTACTGATGTTGTTGTTTATCTTCAACAGTCAGTCATTAAAAGGTGTCATATTTGAAAAAGATGTCCTTCTTTTATTATTACTGATAATGTAATTGTACCAGAAAATGCAACACCTTATTGAAGATTGGCTACATGAACCCGTTTCTGTGTCAAATATACATTAACACAGACCCAATACTATCATAACTCAGAGGAAATATATATAGCAAATCGTGCACTTTGTTACAATCAAGCACTGCAAAGTGTTACAAATATAAAGCGAAAATGATTGATGTCATCACAAGTCAATTATTGTGATGAAACAATTGTTAGCTGTACCAACAGCAAAATCACAGATCCTTCTAGAAGTATTCCTCAACCAAAAAGATATGAAGAATGAAAAATTCTGCAAAGTCACATTATCCCCTTGTATCACATTGGCTCTTTCTCACCATTATTGAAAGTGAAACAAAGGTGTTGGTCTTATAGGAAAAACATCAGCCATATTGCCTGAAAATGGTCACCTGAGGACATACACCTGCTTTTGAATGGCATCAAATGAAAAGTGAGCTGCATGTATCCTAATGAAATTGAACTGTCTCTCGCCAAGATGAGCATGGTCATGCTAATATAACAAATGAAAAGTACTAAGATGTCAGTTATACTTTCTTTAGATAAAACAGACTTACTGACAGAATCCTGACAATGAACTTGGTACTCTCTGCTGGCAATAAGTATGACTACTCCAAGCTGAGAATCATACAAGGATAACTGCCTGGTTGCCAGTGTACCCTCAGCGGAGTATCAAATTGATTAATATGTTATAGAAATAAACAAGCCAGACGTCCAGAAAAGAAGATTTACCTTGATACTAATTCTGTGAAGATATGGGGTAAGCGCAACTAACACAATGGCATAGAGACATTGGGGGGCTGTTGCCAGACCTTCCTTCTCCGCAAACAGGTATGTTCCCTGGCCCACCATGAATCAAAAGTAATGCGTCATAGTCCACTCCCCTAATCGGAAAGAAAACCTGACAATCTATTTACATTCATATGGATAGTACATGTCGCAGGGAAAAAAACAAACGAATTCAGTTGGTTGAGAAGTACGACTGCCATTTGTTATTTCAAGAAGGGAAAACTCCAAAGTGAATGCTGTAGACAACAATCATTCAGGTATGTACAATGTAACATGGTTCTTTCCTTCCTATGGAGGGGCGGGGGCAGCAACTCAGTTTCATCAACATCAGTCTAAAAACCAATGGACGAATGAAGAAACAACTGTAGTGTGTATTTTGCCTGACCATTGAAAGCTTTGTCACGAAACAGCGCAGAAGAATAAAATGAATAATGATGTAGCAATTGGTCGCCTAATCGCAGAGTTCTGTTTGGACAACCTTACAACCTATCATTGAAATAGTGTTGAAATTGCTACCAAAATAGGGAAACATGATGTAGGGAAAAGCCAGGCAAAGTGAGCTGCCTACTTCCCAAACGGTAAGTGCATAAGTATGTGAGATCCTGCAGCATGATCACCTCCGATGCAGTCATACAACAGGCCAACAATTACTGGACAACAACAACGCCCTCACTATCCCAAATAAAAACAGTTTGTTGGTTACGCCATGCTCTCATGAAACAGCCATCCAGCCGAGCAGTGTAAAAGTACTATTCAGCACAAAAGTATCTCATCTTTGCATCTCATCAATGGAATCAATAGTTACAAGTATAACGTAATGTAATTGGATGATATGAAAATACTAAATAGTAAATGAGATTGCCTTTGTTCAAGTCCTTCAAACTATGATAGCTAATTAAATACCGGTATGCTAATTATAAATTAGCTGATGTGAAAATGTAAAATGTCTTTCATTATACTTATGGTCCTTCACTGCTGTTATAGCTTCAATTTACAAAGCACTTTTATCACTTTTGTTCAGTCTCTCGAGTTATTACTTATTTTGAAAAGTCCGTTAAATATTATTTACCAATTAGCTGACATAGCAATATTCAGTAGTTTTTGTGAGTCATTCCAGATTATATGCCGAATACGGATATTCAGTAAAATGCAAACTATCAATTAGTTGACATGAAAATGCAAATTGTCTTTCACTAAAACAATATCACTGTCTCATCAATATCCATAGTTACTGTAAGTTTCATAAACTTTGGTCAATCCTCCAAGTATTATGTCTCTAATTAGAAATTTGCAAATTTGCAACTAGCTGAAGTAAAAATCTAAATGATTTTCATTAATATTTCACCACAGTGTCTTCAATGGACACAGGACATTTCGCTAACTTTGATTAAGTCTATTAAGATATATTTTTTTTCAAGGTTTACTAAGTATGTTTATTTGCCATAGAAATACGACGTATTATGTACAGAATGTCAAGAGTGGTGTGATATTTAAAAAATATCTAAAAAAAAATAAAATGTAATAGTGACATTTCTGCAGAAAAGGTAATGCTATATAATCATTGGAATGTGATCTATGGCTGGAAAACAGGAAAAGCTTAAGTGAAGCTTGCATCATCTGTTTCCCATTTAACTGTACAGAAAGTAAGCAAACGTAAAATACAGAGGGCTTTTACAATAAGTAAACAAAATGAACTTGTAAATTAACGTACGGTAAAATGCACAGTGTATACTGACTAAAACAGATTAATGTGGAGAACTGAGGCGAAAAAATGAGCTATCAGAAAGAACAATAAACAC
>LD348533.1:288493-299878 GCA_001465055.1 Ptychodera flava | reverse complement strand
TGAGTTACCCCCCCCCCTCACTTTTCTCTAGATTTTGAGCAATCCCCTTTCTAGCTTTCAATTTTTTGGATAGCCTCTCCCCCTTCAGATTCGCCCTGCAGGCAATAAATTATGATGGCTCCCTATGCTATGAAACTCACAGCCTCTGAATATCATAATATAAGCTATGGGAAATTTCTTCCTCCATCACTAATCTAGCTGCAGTACAGGTTTCTATTCTCATTTCCAACTTTCCAGCATTGTCAAGTACATATGCTGGATGCCTGTAATTACATGTCAACTTTGTGCTGCCATAAATTTCAATCCAAATTCACTTTTAACATAAAACAAGAATTGGGAATACCAGCATGCACTCCTCCACAAAACAAGATTCCTCCGAGGGGGGAAAGTAAAAATACGCCACAATTGGCAGATTGAGAAGAGATCATGACAGGTGCAAGCTGGGGGAAAATTAGTGCTCTTACAGTCTCAGTCAGTCTTTCAGACCCACCACCCTAAGTATGACATCACATTGTCCATCACTAATTCATTTTTACATTGAATATGAGATCAGAATTCAGCTGCTAGAATAATCACAGGGGAAATCTTTGCAAGTCACTTCAGTTCAAGCTCATTTATATTGACAGACAGTTTGCTGGACAACTGAGCATAAAATGGTTATATTGACTTTGAAATCATTTTACAACCAAACTACAAAATTAAAGTGATCTACCAGTACTGTACCGTACTATTCTCATGTGCCATATATTTGTCTCCATTCTTCAAGTAAGAAATACCAACAAACACTTCAAATATGGTTGATGTATCTTTCTTATGATACACAACTACAGAACTCACTACCACTGAATATCAGTACATCCACAACCTACTGTAAGATTCCAAATATTGCCAAGAAAACTGAAAACTCATCCCTTCAACAGACCATACAGTAGCTGTGTGTCACACAGCACAACCTGTAGCTTTGGATTTTGGTGATGTATAAACTGTGTTGATTTATTGATTGATTGATTACAAACGGCAAGTTATGATTAAGCTTGGAAAATTTGATAACGACTGTACAGCATGCACATTGTAGGAACCAGTTTGATAATGAGAGAAATCTTAAGGCAGTACTCGCCTCGAAAGTAAAAGACTTGAACTTTTTCTCAAACTTTCCTAGATGAAACTTTCAACCATTCACTTACCAAATCAACAAAGTTTGGAACTAGCAAAACAAATTACTCAACATTTTGCAATATTTTAAATTCAAAATGGCCGCCATCCCTGTGTTCACCCTGAGGGGAACAAAATAGAACAAAACAGAAATCCTATCCTATCCCATCATACCAAATGAACTGAACTTATGACAGAGAAGGAAATAACATTGCATTTCAGAACATTAAACTTCCACAAAGTACATCAATAAGCAACCCTCAACAAATCCTCATGTAACAGAGTGCAATTGCTTATAGAGTGAATTTAGAGTTGTCAGCATACATACTGATCTGACTGTGAAGAAGCACATTGGGAAGGTTGTTAATGTATGAGACAAAAAGCAGGGGTCCTAAAAATTGAACCCTGAAGCATCCCTGATGGGACATGGGTTGCTGAAGGATGATTTACCATGAATAATAACACATTCGATATCTGTCTGTAAGGTAAGAAGTAAAAAGTTTAAGAAGTGGACCACACAGACCAAATGAACTGAGCTTATAACAGAGCAGCTTGTGGTACATTGACAGTGTCAAATATTGCCTTAGCAAAGTCTGACTTTGCTGAGGTCAAAATGTATGGCCCTATACTTGAAATTTCAAAAAAGACTGAAAGGTGTTCAACTTTCAGGAAAGGCTAGATCAGCAGTTACAAGACAACTGCATAAAACATGTCAAACTAGTAGATGGCAGTTTTGATTAAGCAGTGGCTATTTAAAGGCAACACTGCATGTGGTTTGATAAAAAATGAAAAATATGAAATTCATGAGAACACTGTGCATCTTAAAAGATGTGCTGCCAATCTTATCTGCATCATCTGAGAAATTTCAAGATGACAATGTCAACTTCTCTATGATCAAACCTCAAATTGTACTAAGACAAAATTGTTGCAAATGAAAGAAGAAAAAGAGCCATTACAAAAACTCAAGGCAGATATTGATGAGTATAGCAGTCTAAGCTCTGACCTAAAATACACAAAGAGTACATCTTCTGACCTTTAAAGGCTGTTGGAAAAATATAGCGATGGTCTTTTTGAAAATATAGATCACAGATTTTCTGACACCCTTGATGTTGTCAGTGCTTTTGAGGTCTTTGATCCCATGGCTGTTTAAAAACCTCACTGATCCAGGGTTTGAATCATGTGGGGACAGGAACATCAAGGTCTTGGCTGAACACTTTTACAAATTTGAAAGTGGTGATGGGAAGTTCCAAAAGACTTTGAAACTACTACCGGTACATGAATTGCAATAACAAATGAAATATTATGTATATAATATTGCCTGAATACATGGGTTTATGTGCCCTCACAGCAGGAGACAAGTTGCCTCCTGCAGTCGGGCAAATTGTCACCTGCTCTCGAGCACATAAACCTATGTACAGGTATTCATGAGGCAATAATATTTTTATTACATGCCTCTTCAAAGTTAGCGCTACATGATATTTAGTTACATGCAGGGTATTTTCAAACAATTTTACCATTATCAACCAGCACCAAACAGATTTTAACGAAAGTCAAAATACCGGTACAATGTAGCTGTGCATGCATGGATATTTTACATCTACTTTGATATCAAAAACGTTGAAGGGCTTCACTGGACCAGGTAACCATGGAAACAGGTCAGTACTTCATTCACCAGCCCGCTAACTCCCCGGATGTTCCTGTTCAAAATTTTGCACTCACATGGAGGCATGTAACAAATCACATTAATGATAAGTTAAAACCATCAATGCCATTTGATGTGAAAACAAATATGTCAATGATGACAAGCACAGAATGGTTTCTTCTAGAGTTGGTGAGAAGAAAGAACACATATGCTCCATTCTTTTCACAACTTGTGTACTTGGCAGAAATTGCACTGGCATTGCCAGTAAGCAATGCATGGCCTGAGAGAGGTGCAAGTTGCATGAAGAATGTTAAAACAAAACTGAGAAATAGACTTGGCAACAAAATGCTTGAAGCCATAATGCATGTCACAATAAATGGACCAGAGACTACAAAGTGTGATCAGGTTGTGAACATTGCTGTAGAAAAGACTGGCTAGGGCATCAAAACGAGGTCAAAATTGCCCCCTGTCAATGCATCACAAAAGCAGACAACAGAATCATTACCAGTAATGTTGAGTGCATGCATATGATGCTGCTGTTCAAACAACTGATGAGATCATACCAGAGGATTTAGTGGAAAAGGTGAAGGATTTGCAATCCATACTGAAGCAGCTAGGTCTTGAGATAATGGATGATCTATCAGATTAGGATTAGGATTATGCAAGTGCCAAAATTGATGACTTCCCTTTGCTGTCTGCTGAAGTATGTTTTCATTTTGTGTATGGCTACAGTTCTATTTCTTAAATCCTGTTCAGTTAGTTGAACATGATTGTGATAATAATTATTCTGTATGCTGAAATGGTCTTTCAGTACCGGTACAAGAATGCACGAAATTACTCCAAAGTGTCTTCAAAATTTATAAATTTCTTGCACACGGGCAGGGGGGTCCCCTCCCTGAAACCCTCCCCTGTGTGTATGTTGAAATAGCCTTTTATACACTGTATAAAAATGCATAAAATTCCTCAGAAATGTCTTCAAATTTAAAACAAATTCTTAACATCTCCCCCGCCAGGGAACATGGTTGCACACAGAAGCTAGCCACCTACTTTTCTAAATTTTCCACCTACTTCAAAAATTTTTGAGAACCCTGAAGTCCATATAAATGCTGTGGACTTGCTTCTTGGAGTCAAGAGACTAAGAAAGAAAATTAACATATGAAACCTAATTAAATTAGTTGCAGTTAATTGACCCTTAACAAAACCGTGTTGAAAATCAGTTGTATAGCTTTCAACAAAAGGAACAATATCAAAGGAACTGCAGTGTTTGATCAAAAATCCTATCAATATCAAAGGAACTGCAGTGTTTGATCAAAAATCCTATCAATATCAAAGGAACTGCAGTGTTTGATCAAAAATCCTATCAATATCAAAGAAACTGCAGTGTTTGATCAAAAATCCTATCAATATCTAAGGAATTGCAGTGTTTGATCAAAAATCCTATCAATATCAAAGGAACTGCAATGTTTGATCAAAAATCCTATCAATATCAAACGAACTGCAGTGTTTGATCAAAAATCCTATCAATACAAAGGAATAATATTTACTAATCAGCCAAATCGTAGAAATTTGACAGTGTGTCAACTGAAATGTTGTAAAAGTTTAAAAATGTGAGTTGAGATGAATGCTAGATTTTCACCAAAGTCTAGAAAGAATATACGCTTGTATTGTTTTCAGTAGAATATGTAAAGAGTGAGATACAAACTTTAAACCTCTAGCTCTGAAACAATATCTCATAACTAGTATGAACAACATGATCTATTCAAATATTGAAAAACCTACAATATTGAATAATATCAGGGTTATGATCCTGGTCAATTAGATTATTTGCTTTGTTAATTATTTGATCCAAAAATAGAAGGATGGATTTAGATCACAATCAAGTTTTTCAAGTCTTATCAAAACCTCACCAATACTCAAACACTAGTAAATGTTTTCCACTGTTATCGTGATTAATGACTCATTTCCATAGAAACATTTGGCAAGAACTATGCCGACAAAAGCCTGAGAAAATTTCATTCTAAACTGTAACATAACTATACAAATGATTAGCTCATTTAAATAACATTAAACGTACAAACATGTATGGAGATACACTATTTGAAGTATGATGAAAATAAGAATATTCAAGGAATAGGAGTCTTTTCAATGCTTCCTCAAACTGATGAAGAAATTCACATAAATTGTTTGTTGATCATGAGTTCAAAAAATTTCCAGGTCTTTCAGGAAATAAACTTGAACTCTAGTTTGATCAGTGTCTATATTTTGACAAAAGAGTTATGTCAATGAGATGATTAGAAAAGAATTCAAACTTTGGTTAAAAATCAACATAAAAGTATCAAGTTCACAATAAATATCAACTTTCAAATTTGGTGAAAATCCATCCAAAAAATGAAGGAATTGAATCGTATCCTCTGTTGGAGTTAAATAATTAATTAATGAATTATTAATTTGGATTAATTAAAATTTTACTAATAACATTACAAAAGTATCAAGAATTTGATGAGGATCTACTGTTTCAAATTTGGTCAAAATCCGACTAAAACTGACAAAGATGCATCCTTTTTCAAAATTATCCTCAAAATGATAGATTTGCATAAATTAAAAAAAAAACTTTAATTAAAAGGACACCATTTAATTATGTGGGTCTCAATGAAGATCCACTTTGTCAAATTTCATCGAAATCCGTCAAAAAATATGAGAGTACCGAGTTTCTTTAGGATAAACAAATTCAATCTGATTATTTGCATAAATCAAATTACACATTTGTTCTAGATAAAGTACATCTAAAAGTGAATTTTCTCTTTCTGACCAAACTATTCCTTGTCAATGGTAAACTGTAGCACTACATTCACTTTTTCTTTGTAAAGCAGTGGTATCAGCATTATTTTTCACAAAAATGAATGAAAATATGGTTTTCCAACATGTTGCCATGGTAACGGTGGCCTAAAGAACTCTTTTTGATGTGTTGGTCATTTTCTGTTGTTGCCATGGTAACCGTTTGGGGTCAATGTCATGTTTTCATCACAAAAAATAGCTTTTGTGAAGGTAGTCTGCTGTGATGACCTTTGACCTACATTTGTAATGGCAGGTATTGTTCCCAAAGACACAGTCAGAAGATTGTCAAGGCAAGGCGATGGACCAGGAGAAGTCTGGGATCCACAGGGATTGACAATAAACCACAATGGACAAGTAGTTGTCAGTGACAATGGAGATGGTACCCAGCCTGGCAGTGTGAAGACAGTAACAGCACACACTGCACAGATCATATCAACAATCACTTTTCATGGCTTGCCAAATACTTTCACACCAACAGATGTGAAAATGTCTAAAAGTAATTTGTATTACATTGCCGACGATGGCAACAATTGCATTCTAGTGTGCGATGCAAAGAGTAGATTGAAACAAATAATTGATATTGGTGAAGTTAGTGCACCTGCAATATGTCTTGGTCCAGACAACACTGTTTTTGTAGCAGACTGGAATGGCCGTGTGATAAAATACAGCAAGGCTGGTAAAATGATTTCCAGTAAAGAACTCAGTAAACCCTACGATCTGACCTTGAATAGCAAATATCAACTCATAGTGTCATGTGAAGATGAACATTGTATCTATGTTTTGGACAGTAATCTCAACACATTGCACACATTTGGACATGAACACTTAGTAAATCCATGTGGAGTCAGTGTTGATGCAATTGGAGAAAATATTTATGTAGCAGATGAGAATAAAGTAAAGATCTTTAGTGCACAGGGTGAATACCTGACAGATGTAACTGTAGATGGAACGCCTTGGTACATTGCAGTGTTTGCAGACGGTAGAATAGTTTATACAGACAGAGTTGTCAGTGCTGACAGTGTTGGCACTGTGCGTGTAATTTACACGTAAGAAATATGAGAAGACAGTTTATGCAAGTATTGCAGCAAATACAACTCTACAACACAATAACACCATCCAAAGTGAAAATTCCTCTTTTTTCACCAAAACTCTCAATATTTCGAAGCCAAGTTTGGGCTAGAATTTTACGTTAGGACGTAAAGAAGAGACTCCAAGTGAAATTGAAGTCATTGGTTGAAATTTTGTATTTTTTTAAAGAGTAATTTTTTGTACAACTGTCAAGAAATTGTATTCTGGTTTGTTGAAGAGCAATTGTAATGAATGCAAGAATACAAATATTCTCATTTTTCTGAGAATTGTTGATATTTTCCCTGCCATGTTTGGGTTAGAATTTTACGTCTTGATGTAATTGATCTGGGAAAGTGGAAATTTTAATGATCAGTTGAAATTTTATATTTGTTTAAAAGAATATTTTTGAAAATTGATGAAGGTATTGTTTGTATTCAATGGTTTCAGATGATTGCATTGCAAAATGTAAACATTATCATGGTTTTTCTTGGAAATGCTTGAAATTTTCCATGGCATGTTAGGGTTAGAATTTCACGTCAGAATGTAATGAAGCTGAGAAAGTGAAAATCAAAGCGATCGGTTGAAATTTTCATATTTTTTACAAGTTGTGTTTTGATAATTTTATACATGATTGCATTGACAGTTGTATTCATTGAAACCACTGATCTAAGTATCGCTGTCAAATCTTGTCATATTTGCTGCAAATCAATAGATACAATGTTCAAACTTTACCTGTAGGTCGGCTGAAGTCCAAAGCACTTGTGATTTCTTACATTCCACTCCGATCACTCAAAAAAGGTCAGAATTTCACGATTTTAAACGGAAACACGGTCCATTCAGTCTGCTACTAATCCAAGACACACTGTTCATATTGTATACGTCCGCAGGTTGACCTCATCACTATGATGAAAAATAGTGCATAAGAGCTTACTTCAGCGTTTTGTTTAGCGTGACATTGGAAGAATTTTACTCTTGTAAAGCACGCTTTTTTGCGTAACATTATTTTTCGTAGCTTTGTACAACGATATAGAATGAAACTATTCCTTGTAAGTAGCGGCTGAAGTATGTTTACCCATAATGGTTGAATATCAATCCACTGTAGGGGCCGTTGATAATGTAACAATACATATTACGGACAACCATGCATCTAAATGTTTGTCCCTAAGCCTTTACCCACCTTCCTTCAGCAAGAATTTGAAGATGAATATTTTAGCTTGGAAATCTCGATGTGAACTAACGGAGAATTTGAATGCTGTCTGCCAAAGGGCCTAACGGTGGGTGCTTCTGTTGCGCTGACCATCGGCCCCTGACATGGTATATGTCCGCTAGGTGGCGCCGTAATCGTTGAACTGTAACGGGTATCTACTAAAGCGATTTGAATGCATTTAATAGTATTATGTGACTGTGTGCGGGTATGTGTTTTTTTTTGTATAGCAAAAAAGCGAAAAGTTATTATGTTAATGTTAATATAGTTGATGTCACCGCTCACAGCGATGTAGGATTAGCAAAGTAATTTGAACCAAGAGTGTTTTACTACTTTTTATGTTTCTGAACCTATAGTTGTACTGGATTTTTTAACATAGGTCAAGGTTTTGAATGAAGTTTTCCTTTGGATATTTTCAATAATGTGAGCACGTTTAAAGACATTTTACTTCTGCATTTTCCAATCACATTTTCGAATCTAACAATGGTAGACTGATCGTTTCAATTTTATTATATACATCTTTTGACTCTTGATAAAAAAATGTCTTCTGCCAATTAAATGTTTGGATTTTGGCTGATTCTGCCAAATCATTCATGTTTTCACATTTGGACAATTGGGAACAAACTGAGTTGTCAGTGTTGTCTTTTTAGCGGGTTTATTTTTACAGACAATATTGAATATTTTTACCAGGCTATCAGACTGAGAGAATAGATTATTAAGATATATTTTAATTCTTTCAGAATCACTGTTGATACACAATTTGGAATATCGGAAGATAATCATAATATTTTCATGACAAATTTTAGAATGGATTCATTCAAAGTTTCTTACTTCAGATTGTGCCTTTTGTCGTTGGAAGATTAAAACTATTATACATTTGCTTTATAAATGTAAAGTGATCGAGGAATTTCGGTTCGACATTAGTCAGACTTGGTGCACATTTTCTCAGTTCAGAAATATTGTATCAGCAAAGTAGACTTTAATAGAACATTCCGTTTGACCTAAATTTGCAAATTTTGTATTGTTGGAAGCCAAGGGTTTAATTTTTTAAGTAGATGTGAGAAACAACACAACTTTACACTTCCGTGGTTTTTTTTGTAACATGGAGACGGTAGAACACTTTATCACGATCTGTAAAATACTTTGTAAACATAAAAGGAAATGGGGAGACTTTTTACTAATGTTTACGGGAGAAAATTAAACTTTGATGGATCACAGTAATTTCAGAAACATTGTATCAGCTTTTCTTAGTTTTGTAAGTTTTCTTTTGTCAGCAATAAAATATTGATGAAAAAGATGTTTTTAATGAGTCAAAGTATATAATATAGTTGTTTAGGGTAAAATGCGATTTCGAAACCAAAAATGGGTGTCAGTCAAAATGAGCGTTGAAAAATGCGACTACGAGTCCAAAATGGGAGTTAGTCCAAAAGGGCATTCGAAAGTTGAAAATGCATTTTGAACTATGAGTCCAAGATGGGAGTTCGAATTTTGACCTTGATGCATGTATGTGAAAGGCCAAGATTATGTCAAGTTTCTGGTCACTTTGTCCTAGCTCACATACCCTAGCCAAATAATTGCCAATTTTCTGCATCATTGCACTTTAATTGCAGTAAGCTTCCACTGGAGTTCAGGCCTCTGGCCCATATACAAGGAGGGATACAGTAAATAGTATCCATGCGACATGAGAATGCATGTGCAAGCGTTAACCTGGTTATATTGAGAGAAACAGTGAACCTATGTGATAGAAGCTTGAAGCATAAAGACATTCCTATTGACAATTTGCAGCTGGATGACTAGCCATATAGTGACTGTTGATCTAAGTGTAAACGCTTCATACAGAAAGTGACAAAGATTGATCAGGAGTGTTGGATTGGTTGTACACATTAGTTTCCTAAACTTATACAAGATTGGTTCCACAATAACTTCTTGAGGTAACAGAGAAATCCTTAAATCAACATGTAAAGGGCATACTAGAGGAAAATGGTATTCATCTACAACACCTCGCTTAAAGATGGTGCAAATTATGTGTGTAGAGTCGACGTTGTGTCGCCCTCCTTCTTCAATGGCCAGCATCGAGTGTAGAACACCGAAAATATGCAAATGTTTACATAAAATTTCTGTTCTATTTCAAAAGGTAAATGCCTCTCTGGTTCTAATAAACTATTGCATTGTCTATATGTGCGTAATTTTGATTTTTCTGGGCTGTTGCTTTTCTAATGATTTTTTTTCCACTCCTAAGACAGCGCCCTCTATCATTGAATGGGTTCGGACTTTTGTTTGACAATTATGGGCTTTTTCAAATTGGCATATGTTTGCATGGCAGTCACATCTAATTTTCGACACCAGCAACGAAAAGGACACATTGACACGAATATTGATGAGATGATTCAAAACATAAAGCAAATAAAGTGAAGAAATCATGAGTGAGGAGTTGCTAAGCCTCACGAGCCAACATGACGTCATCACATACTAAAGCTGACTGGAGAGAGAGAGAGAGAGAGAGAGAGAGAGAGAGAGAGAGAGAGAGAGAGACATGACTGGGTTTTTGTTTGTGGTTTGTTTGAAGACAACAACCGCGAGATCACTGTCCGAATGTCCAGATTCATTGAAGCGTGGCGCTACAAGTGGGCTAGTGTTACACTGTTGTCTACGGATACAGCTTCGGTGGCCGGAAAGTCGTTGTTTGACCATATTCCGTGTTTGGCCTATGTACATTAGTTGACATTTTCTACAGACGATCTAATAAATTACACATGATGACGTACACGATTGGTTGTCTCTCACTTTGAATCGTTCTCCTGTTACCTTACCAGCATCGTCCGCTCGCACGGCTCGTTAGCCAGACAGGAGTCTGATTTCGGGAAGCATCCAGCTGCCCGGAGAGGAGGGAGACCTTGGCAAGCGAAGATGGGTAGTTTGGCGAACTGTCATTATGGCGTATGTTGTTGAAAGACTTTGTCACTGTAAAAAGTCGAAGAGCCTGTTCAAATGTCACCTCGCTTCTGAATAATACAATACGTTGGATTGAATTCGCTGTAGGGAAAGACACTCCGAGCATGGAGAGTTTTCTACGGAAATTTATAAAGGCAGGAAAGGAATTTGCTATCCCGGCGCGGAGTATGATAATTGAACGCTCCCTCTGTTAATATTCCCCCCTTGGGTGGATGAATCGTGAAATAACGATAGGTGTATTAACGTAATTACCGGTATCTTCTCACCGTAGCTGTTGTTTATCAACGACGACGATTGAAAACTTCTCTGTGATGTTTGAATTTGCGACAGTCACGGATGGACATAAGCATGCCCGGCAATTTTTGAGGTAGTCTGTAAAAGGCGTGATTCTTTTCAAAAAATCGTTACGAGCCATTTCACTAAAAAAATCAACGACTATTAAGGCCATTTCACAAAATATTGATATTCAGCCATGGAGGTTGTACTCTAATAAGCCTGCCCCCTCCCTCTCCCTCCCCACATCTCTCTCTCT
>LD348533.1:274325-285694 GCA_001465055.1 Ptychodera flava | reverse complement strand
TATTAATTATTTTTTTCTAGGTGAATTGATAGGGTTTATACAGTACAAGAATTACATACAATGTAAGTCAAATTTTGACCAAAATGACAAAAAAATTCCTTAAAAATTCACATTTGCATATTTCATCACAATTTGAACAAATCTAAGTTGGGTTACCCCTAGAGACCTGTATCCCAAATAACAAAGCTGTCTGACCAGCGTTTATGAAGAAGAAGATTTTTTACCAAAAACACCTTTTTTGGCATTAATTTGCCTATTTTCAACAATTTCAAAAAATTAAAAAAAATAGTTTCTCAAAATCATATTTTTCATCTACACAAATATCAAATCAGTAAGTACTGCGGTTCTCAAGATATTTGAGTGGACGGACGCCTCACAAACGGACATACATACATACATACATACATACATACAGACTGACGACGGACGCCGGACGGATACCCATCCCAATAGCTTCTATTAGACTATAGTCTATAGTAGCTAAAAATGAGAGTGACGTAAACGAGTGTTGGTGCATGTAGCCAGAATATTGGCAGATATTTCGTATTTCAACATTTGATTTGAATAAGCTAGCCAAGGTTGTTAGTTACATATTTACTAGTAGCACTGTGCCCGTTCCCAAGCGACGTGCTGAGTCTGTCTAACGATGGGGCTCCATTCATGGCAGGTTTTGAGGTCAATAAACTATTAACCCGTTCACGCAACCAGGGGACTTTGATAATCACACGCAGAGAGAAAACAAAGTGAAAACTGAATTAGTTCCATTCCCAACGCACACTACATAGGCCTACTTGTCCGTTGAACGAAGGTTTTGATGCACGAAAACTTTGAAGCCAGTGACAGCATTACGATCTCAACATCTCCAAAAGTTTACAAACTGCTGAATTACGCTTTTTGGAACTTTAACTCTTCTGATCGCCGTTTAAATAACAAACATTTAATTATAAAGAAAAGACCTTATAAATGATGATGAATATCACCCATACAGGCGGTTTCTATGGCGTAGGCGTGGTTGTTAGGGTAAATTTACGCAAGGTAATCGAAATGAAGCCGAAACACTCATTAATTAACACCATGATTTACGTTTGTCATGTACGTGTTTTAATCATCAACGGCCCCAATGCAAAAAAAATTAAAGAAGAAGAAACGACGAAAAATAAATATAAGAGCAGTATCTAAATATGTAACGGCAGCTTGCGCTTTTATCATTGTACGCTTGCGGTCCCGCTCCTTATCGCCGTAAACAATTTGTGGTTGACAACATAACAATGCCAAAGGTTTTATACATCATAATAAATGCAAGAAGAATGAAAACATAAAACGGCCCTCATACGTGACGGCGAAGTAAACACTGTGACGGCGAAGTAAACACTGTGACAGCGAAGTAAACACTGTGACGGCGAAGTAAACACTGTGACGGCGAAGTAAACACTGTGACGGCGAAGTAAACACTGTGACGGCGAAGTAAACACGGTGACGGCGAAGTAAACACTGTGACGGCGAAGTAAACACTGTGACGGCGAAGTAAACACTGTGACGGCGAAGTAAACACTGTGACGGCGAAGTAAACACTGTGACGGCGAAGTAAACACTATGTCGGTGAAGTAAACACTGTGACGGCGAAGTAAACACTATGTCGGTGAAGTAAACACTGTGACGGCGAAGTAAACACTGTGACAGCGAAGTAAACACTGTGACGGCGAAGTAAACACTGTGTCGGCAAAGAGAAGGCACGTTTGTAGTAACAGCATCGTGAGTACTGATTCAGCGGGAATGCTATAAATAAATTAGACAAAACCTTCCCTGAGGGTGAGAGTGGGTTCCACGAAATAATAAAGAAGTGTTCGAAATCGAATGAATTTTAGGCCATCCTGTTACGTATTTACAGCCTAATGCGAAATTTTGCTGAACTTACCTTCAAGGTATGCGCAGACTATCGATTTTATAATGGCATACGTGTCGTCTGCCAATGCTATGCATTGACATGTGACACTCACGAAGGAAGCTAATGGACGTTTGCTGAGAGCGGTAGTTCCATGCTACATTTCATCAAGAGAAAGATTCAAAATATCAGGGATCCTCAATAATGAAATACCTTTGTTCAAACTTTCACAGATATTTGAAATCGAAAATGACCGCCATCCCTGTGTGATCTCGTTATCTCTACGGGGAAAATGATATTCCCGATTTTCAAAAAATTTAGCCGATAAAATATTTTATTTACCCAACAAGCTTAGAGAAATGCGCCCCCAGCCGGTGAGCAGAAATAAAAAAATCATGTGAGTTGAAATTCGTTTGTTATTGTATTCTGTTTAACAATGTGTCATGTTGAGTTTGGTGTTAGGAATTCTTAAAATATAAACGACTTCATTAAAATTATTTCGTAAAAGCTGCTATAACATTTACAATGAATAATGAGCAAACAAATTAAGGCGTTTTAAATAAAAGTCTTTATTTGCTGTCCACGTGCCGGTAGGTTTTCAGAGAAAATTAAGAAACAAACACATTGTTATCACTATTACAAATACAAATATTACTTTTCCAAAAAAAACCAGATAAAATGCCATTATGTTAATTTTGTGTCTGTGTTTGTGTTTTTGCCTGGCTGGCTGGTAGGTTTTCCAAAACACCAAGGACGGCAAACAAAGAATTTTCTTTAAATGGCCCAGTAAAGGAGACAACATTCAAGTGAATATGCTCTGATAACTGGCACACGACTTGAAATAAAAGTTGTGCCTTCTTTCAAAGAAATGGCGCGAACTACAGATTGCCAAAAAAGATATATTTGATACAAATGAAGACAGACGAAAATATTAATATACAGCGTTCTTAATCTCCTTCGCATTATTTGTACCTATGTATGAATTAAGAGTAAGCTTACGGTCGTGGTGTTCTGTCTGGGCAAGGATTCAGGGAGGGGGTGTTTGAAACCTCACGGCGTCGATAGAATAGCGCTCATGTGTTGGTCTAGTTCAATACAGCGTAGAACGAACGGTAGCAAAACAAGCCCTATGTAGTCGTTGCCAGGTAACCAGACAATAAACAAAGAAAGCAAGGCGTACCGAACGCCTCGGCAAAATACTATAGCCAATGGGAATCTGTTTTACATGCACCGCTATTTTAAAGCCGATTTTGAGCCAAAGTTCCTTTAATTTCTAGCTGCAATAGTGTACTAAAGATCAATTCGAACTGTTGGCATTGCCATATCATCGTCATCTTTTTTTTAAGAGAGAGAGAGAGAGAGAGAGAGAGAGAGAGAGAGAGAGAGAGAGAGAGATGTAAAACCCTAGTTTCGAATCACCTTTAGTTGACAAGATGTGTACAAAATGTAACAATGTTCTCTGTTATCCAAGTCAGATCCGTAATTTGTATCACACTGTTACTTGTTCAATTGGATTGTTGTTTAGCTTTGTCAGATGATTAATATAGTTTCTGGTGACATTAAAATGTTCAAAAAACATGACACTATTTCATCATCACCTTATTTTTTAATTTCGAGACGTAAGGAGTCTCATAAAAATAACAAAAGAAGAAAATTAAAACAGGGAGACACAAACAGAGCCTTCAGAGTGTGATATTGTCAGAAAATAAATTATAGGAGATCGCATTTAATTATTGATGTAGTTATATATCAAAATGACATGATGACGTGCATGGCCCTATACCAATCAAGTTATTCGTTTTTCACGACGTTTATCACCATCCCTGGTCAGCTCAGTGTCACATGACAGTTACTGAACAAAAAATTGCGACACTGAAATAAGGCATCTCTACTTGACATATCATGCATGAAATGACATATTGTTATCAATGAAGCTAGCTTTATCAAGTCACAGTCCCTCGTGTGATCAAGCGTATCTACCCAATGGATTCAGAAAAAGAGCTGACAAGCTGGGTATTTCGAACGTACACTCGCTTCAGAAACAATAAAAGTATACGCTTTGAGCAAATTAAGACGAAGACTGTCAGGGCAGAAACTCCGATCAATGAGACAATCGATGCGCTGAAAATCGAGAAACTGTTCTTGAAGGAACACGAAATAGTTCTAAGTTACTCTTTGGAAATTGTAGTGAATGTGTGAATAGTACTACCGCCAGCGAAAAAAAAATGATCAGGAGCAGATATCCAGGCAATCTTGTAAACTATCCAGATGTACCCGAAACACCAATGTGAATATTCGTGCTTCGATTAGGTTTCTCATTGCAGTTACCATAGGAACAGGCATGCGTACAACTGTATATCGAAATCTTCGGATGCTCCTGTCGGCAAATCCAAGTCACATACGTGAATCATCGTCTCCAAATGGGAATCGAATCTGTTGTGATGCTAGAGGTTCACAAGATCGATGGTCGAGACATTCCGGTGAGAGCAGTATGTCTATAGTTACACGGACTGTAAAATGCCAATTGGGCAAAATTAAAATTTTAATTGCCTTTGGTACGGATCTTGAAAAAGCCATGGCCAATGCCTTAATCCTCCTAAGACTCATCAACAACGGACTTTGTTCACAATGGTACACTTACCAAACGGTCCAGTAGCATATAGTTCTAAAATCAGACATTCAAAAGACCACTCTTCTTTTAAATAATCTCCGCGTTTTAATCATATATATTTGCAACCCCTAATTTCCTGTATAATGTAAACATCATTTGTTACTTCTTTAGACTTCTCTAGTTGATGGGCCCGTATACACACTGGTACATCACTGCTTGATCACATACGGTGTGACGTCCTGTCCAAATGGGGCGATGCTTTGCAACACATTCATGTAATGTCATGGAAGATTAGATTTCATGGGAATTTGCAAGAGAAGTATGTTTTCCATTGCTGAAACAATTTCTGTCTCCGGTATTTTACAGACGTACCTGCCAGTGATACAATAGATTCGAAGACACACACTCTTCCTCAAATCTTGAAATAGCTGTGATGCGGTCATATTTCGCAAAAGGATGCCGAAAGAACAAGATATTGTAGCAGCTGAATTTATGTTCATTTTATAAATTTCATTTTGTCACTAGTCTAGGCTTTTTGACTTACAAAAGTGCCGTTGCCAGTTAACGTAACAGCATTGACACGGAACATTATTTGTGACTTGTATCGCTGCCAGGGGGCGCTGCCGCATGACTCAGTCACTGGTCTAGAGATAAGCAAAATGTTGTGAATATGCTAATGTAATAGTTTGGATCATAACGAGGTCCTGACCGCAAATTGCTGACCCTGGCATACATCCCACTACTTACCCTAAGCACGGCACTGTGACATCCATTGTCCTGCTTGAAACGAGCGTGTTTACATGTACACAAAACCATAACACACACTTGGTTCTGCCCGCTAAATTCGGTGCAGGTAAAAATAAACGATACAGATGAAATTACACTATTGTTAATCTTATGAATTTATGGCACATAACTTGTACCCTGTGTCGTGTAAAAATAAACTGAACGCTTAGTGACATTCATTACTGATCGTGACGAATGGTGATAAAGTCAAGGAATTTCCGATCTCATGTCTTTGCCGGGGAGCACTTAAATACTCAATTGGAAGTCTGGTATTTTGTTTGCAGTAACTTAATACAATGAGCAATTGTCCTGAAGTTCGGCCTGGATCTGGAAAATCAAAGCGCGATACCTGTGCATTTATGACCTATTTTATGTTGAATGGCAGATAATTGAAGAATTTTCGACTGCAATCTCTTGCATAGACTCGTTCACGACAAAAGATATATTGACATTAAAAGATGTGTCCACACTGAACATTAAAATATTACTTTATTTCGAAAAGCCTTCATCAAATCTTGTTGACACTGAGTGTACTGGGTAGGAGTGCAAATCTTGTTGAAAAGTGTACTGGGTAGGAGTGCAATTTCTTCACATTGCCATATGATCCAAAAAATTAATTTCTGAAGGGAGGGAGATCTAATTCTTCGTATTTCGTTTTATTTTGTTTAGTCATTTCCTCTCTGTTATTTATTGCCATAAATGATTGTGTAAATGCTGATTGGAAAGTAGTGCGATTTTATTCTCGACGTGCCCCTTGCTGACAAAACCATCAAAAGTAGTTCAGTTTCCTTATACGGTCAAATATGAATTATTTCTTAAATGAAGGTATTCCGATGGACAAGTGAGCTGTTCTCATCTATTTCAAGAGAAACAGAAATAGAAAGGTGAACTTCCATGGACTTAATGATTTGAATAAGAAAACCAAATTCTTCCTTACAAATATGGAGCGTCAGACCAAACTCAACGACTTGAAACTTCAAGGCTGGCGTCGCTTCGCTGAAAATGTCATATATGACGTCAGTAGATAGTCCTCTGGCATTGACCACGCTAATGACCCTCTATAACGTCTTCCTCAAGTACGTGGCGTCTTGCTTTACTTTCTGCATTGAGTTTCACCAAATCATGGCTCAGTGTGTATCTAAATCGTTCAGGGCTGTAAAAAATGAGACATATCCGGAGGACATGCGCTATTTTACTGTTTTTAACGGGCGTCCAGATTTTAAATGTCAATCCTGTTTCCCTGGTTTTCAAACTTTGTTGACATTAACAATAAACATGATGTTAGTGCGTTGTTTCTCTTTGACAGTCGTTGAAACAAATTTAATGATAAATGTTAAAGGAACATAAAAAAGTGGACTTCGAAATATGTAAATTGTTAATCTGCAAATCTGATCCTGATAACAGACATCATGAACGCCGTCAATCTAAACAAAAACATGTCTGAGAAGCAAATAATCGCGCTCACATCTTTAAATTGCCCACAGTTTCTAAGCTTTTTGGTAAAAGATGCGAACTTAGTTTACTTTTTTCTAGTCTTGACAGTCCCATTTCAGGACTCCAGCAAAAGGTACAACACTCATTTCAAATGTCAAACATATTTGTCGTCAGGCACCTTGGACAATCTAAACAATCACAATGAATGGTAGAAACGTAACGTGTTTTGTCTAATTTGTAGACGGTGATTTTATTTTGAACATCGCCTAAAAGCAGTACATTTTTAATGGATTTTATCGGTTGAAATATGATGTGAAATGTTAAGGGATTACGCTCAGAATAATACGAACATCCTTGCGTAATGAAGGGTAGATCTAAATATAGTACTTGGGACTTAAAATATACCTTCTCTAGGTCATATCATTGTCAAGATACACGGTCAACAAGAAGACCTCCCCGCACAATACTCATCCTTGACTGTAGACATGATGATATCCCTTTGGGTGGTAGGTAACATCTCTAGTCATTGTTGAAAGACTGATTCAATGTACTATAGTTAAATCTGGTATAACAAATCATAACTTAATCTTCAGTTCTTTGATAGTCTCAAAGCTTAGCTACGTATTTGTACTAAATGATTCGTCGATGGAATAATTAATACGCATTCTTCACGAAACTGACTACAAGGTTACTTTTATTTAAAGATTATACACAAAGTGACACGTTCCCTAAAGCTCAGAGGTTTTCTGCATTGCCGGGAAAGAACCCCTGAACTGTAACTGTAATCAAATTGAATAAACACAAGCTATGTGGAGTTTTGTGCCTATATGGCTAGAACGCAATGAGTCTGACGTAAACTAGTTTACAAACAAGGCGACGTGAAAACTATACACTCTGGAATCCAGTGAGTGGAGAGTTCCCGACGAAAAGAGTATGTTTCCTTTTGATTTCGCCTAGGGAGTAACATTTGAAATCTCGCACAAATCTTTACTCATTACTAATTGATATCAGACAATTGCATTCACATTATTGTGCCTGAAGCAAAGGGGGAGATTACGGAAAAGCATATAGTGATGATTATAGTTTATATTTGCTGAAGGTATCATCCAGTGAACTGAAGCCGTAAATGTAGGGTAGATTGGCAATACGTTTGGAAATTTATTGAACAAAAAATACAATGACAACCCGCCCTACAACAAAATAGTAAATATTACACAAGCTTTTTCAGTAATAATGAAATTAGTAACACACACATATATATATATATATATATATATATATATATATATATATATATATATATATATATATATATATATATATATTATATTACTTGTTCAATAAAACTGTAAGATCTGCAGAAACTACAATATAAATATTTTTGTTAATTACATGAGGAGCAAATATATGTGATGGAGATAATTTTGAGCAGGTTAATTAATTTTCATTTTCGCCAGACGCAAAAGACAGAATTGCATATAACCCATAATGTAAAAAGCAAGTTCAGGTTTTCCTCCGAAATCTCTTATCATGGAATTATCCCAAAACGGTTCTGATCGTGTGAAGTGGAAACACAAGGGAAAACCCACCACAAAGTAGTTGTACTAGTTATATTAGCCAGCGTTAACTATTATGCAATTTTACCCTGCGACAAAGACTTCGTACAGTAAATTCGGTGAATTCAGCATTTCTTAAGCAGAGAGATTGGAAGGACCGAAATGATGATAATAAAACGTTTCAGTCAACAATGAATAGATATGACATCTAAGTAGCAGTGATAAAAGTTCGTCCAAATCAACCTATCATTAGTACAACTACAAATGTCATTAATGTTTGAAAATGTTTACAATCACAAAGAAACAAAAGGAATTTTAAGGGTGCGCTGCACCCTAAACAGCGTATTTTGCTCAAGCATTACTTTTTTTTGCAAATATTCATTCAAATTAATCAATTTGTATACCCAAGATTAAAATATTGGTTGGGTTCACCTTTTAGCTTGTCAAGCAGTCGTAAGTTGTCTGATAAAGAAGTGTTAATTTATGCAAATGTATCCGATTTCCTTGCTTTTTTTTCCTTCCAATTTCAAAATTTCCAAAGATTTAACTCCACTCTGGCTGGGTCAAATTTTTTTGAAATTTTCTCATTATGTTATTTAAATGCTATTTTACAAAACGCCTATTTCGTTTGGCGATAAAAATCTTAACTTTTGAATAAGAAGCATTTTAATATTGCTTGTCATGTTCTTAATCACTCTTTTTGAGTGGCAGTCTTTCAATCCTTGCTATTTTAGAATAAGAATAGATAATACAAAATAAAATAGTCCTTTTTTCTACGTATACTCTTCTTTCAAGTGAAATATTACATTTTAGAAAATAGCGTAAATTTTTATCATTAATACCAAAATTGAGGTTTTTTACCCCAAATATACAATCTTTTATTTTTATTCACAATTAACTTTGTATATGCCTACAATAGCACCAGAACGTATATATGTGGTCTTTGTGAGGGAAATTTTCGAAAACCCCGGAAAATCCATAGGTTGGTCCACATTTCTCGACGTATGTAGGAAAAGAAATAATTTACTAACTTCTTTGAATAAGAAACTTCGCACGTCTATGGGAATCGTGTAAAGATCGTTTTCAAATAGGCTCTGGTGAAAGGCAAGAAACAGTTCCTTGGCATGAAGTTGTGAATATTATCTTAAGACAAGAGCATCTGTCACAGTCTTCCTAAAATATCCAGGTGGTAACTTGGAAAGCTATTGTTCAAAATCTGTACGATATTTTCGGCCATGTTGCTCTCCTCTGCACTACACATTCCACGTCGTTAGGTTCTGACGACCAAGAGTTGCTAACTTTGTTGACACAGCGAAGTAAAACTCTCACGCCAGCGCGAAATTTCTTGTTGGCGCAAGAATAAATGAAGGGATTTATGCACGAGTTTACGGCGACCAGTCCCCGGGAGAACTTGTACGCGTTGCCGTCATAGTCCAGGCTGTAGCCGCAGTTTGCAGCCAGAAATAAACACTGGTTTGGCCCCCAGCAGATAGCGAACGTTAGACAAATCGCTATGAACATTTTCGTCATTTTCCTCTTGGCTACGACAGTCCTGAACTCTCGCGAGAAGTGTGACGTTCGTGTGCGCTTCTCACTGAGCGCCAGGGAGCGGAGAATTTTCCTGTAGGACCATGTCATTATTATGAGAGGTATTATATAAGTGGATAAGAAGATAAGCACACCAACAAAGACGCGTATCCATGGAGATGGTGGCCATTGATACACGCAGCTTTCACTCTCCTCGTCGTAGGTATCGATGGTGATAGTGAACAACTGTGGAAAAAGAGACAATGACCAAGTCGTCGCTATGACAACAGCTGTCCTCCTTGAGGTTGCCAGTTTAAAGTACTTCAAGGGATGGACAATGGCGAAGTATCTCTCCAAGGTCAGAGCAACCAGGTTAAAGACCGATGCGGTGAAGTTCACCCAGAGTACTGTATCGTGGACCACTCGGCAGTACACCTCCCAGGTCAGATTGGAGTCAAAATGGAGAACTTCCTGCAAGCTGCGGAGGATGATGAAGACACTGGCGATGAGGTCAGCAAAGGCTAGACTCACCACAAATTTGTTGTTGTTCTGTCGGCGAAGCCATTTCACACCAAGCATCACCATGATGACGAACGAGTTGCCCACCACGCCGACACTACCGACAGCGATCTCGAAAATTTCACATGGCGGCAAGACCAAGATGATAGAAAATTGGTCCAGGGTTCCATTTGTTATGTTTAAGCTACCCATGACGAGTTATGTCTAGATTTCTGCAAACCCATCAACTTTCAACGCTATTTCAAGCTGTACCAAGAGAATGCATTCGATTGCGGCGGTCACTTTTCCAGAAGAAAACAATTTTAAGGCTAGTGTGAATAGTAAACACGCTTTTTGATTCGCACCGTGACTCTAACCCTGCAGCATATTTACTCATACAATCGTCGTAAAACTTACGCATACACCCGAATGTCAATATCCAGAGTAGTGCAAGAAAGTGTATGACTCAGAAATTTGCTAAGTAGAGTCATAACATTCTCAATCTGTTTCGGCAAACATTTCCATGGTCTTTGCAGCAATTAAGATAGAGAGAATGTTGTTATTGCGATGAGAACAATATATGAGACGATAAAGTTCAAGTATGTGATATAGTATGCCAAACAGTAACTCACCATCGGTATACTCGAATTCAGACCTTTACAGGACACATGCATACAGTTTTTATAACGGCTTCTTTTCACAAAAACACTCCCTTTCGACAACTGTTTTAACAAAATCATTTAAAAGCCATGCCTTCATCTCGCGTAATGTATGTAATATCATGCTTTGTCGAGCTCGAACATTTTGATAATCAGTAATGACATATCACTCATAGCCGACGATCAATGGATGGTGAGATACTCTTTGAAAGATGTGCAATTTTGTAGGCAGCTTTTACAATAGTTTTCCTAAGTATTTGTGCTTCAACTTCGCCTATGATTATATATAAATATATATAAATATATAAAGATATATATACACAAAATGTATACAATGTGCCCTCCCGGTTATCACCATAATGGCTTTACGATGACGTCAAACAGAGAAAAATTCCATGGGAATATATATATATATA
>LD348533.1:226365-259158 GCA_001465055.1 Ptychodera flava | reverse complement strand
CGTCCAGTCCAAGGAAATAAGTTGAGGAAGATTTATTTTTGATAGCAGCATTTTTAATATTAAAAGTATGTGTTGTAATGATGTAATTTCCTGTATACAACATTCACCCTGTTATTATTTGTTTCGGTACATCAGTACTGCAGTAATCATTGCACTTCTGGCAGACGAATATCATACCAGTGTACCTACGAGAAGATGATTTTTGCTAGTAACAACTGAGGGCGTGCTTTTCAATCGAACACAAGCTCTTTTGTAAAACATTTTCATAACGTGTCACCGATCTCATCATTGGTAACATTGCTTTCCTTAATTCACACTTAAAAGTTGGGCTAAGTTTACATGACAACATGGAAATGTAAGCTCTTGGAATAATACACGCCATTGCAAACTTATAGATATCAGGGGACAAAGAAACAATGAGTTACCTTATGATGAACATTTTATAAAATTTACCATACACAACTGAAGTACCGTCATGGTTGCATTCTTATTACGGTAGATCGCTCCTCGGGAACAGATAGTCGAAATCCCTAATTTCTACAATTCTTTTCTGATCTACCATTATTCAGGCGATATTTTGTTAATGCATGCCTCTTCAAAGTAAACGCCATATGACATTTAGTTACATGCAGGGTATTCTCAAACTTTTTTCCATTATCGACCAGCATTAAACAGACTTTAACGAAAGTTGAAGAGCATTGCGCGCATGGATATTTTACATCTAGCGTTAAGCGTCTACTTTGACGTTCAAAACGTTGAAGGGCTTCACTGGACCGGTAACTATGGACACCGATCCATACATCGTTTACACGGCCCGCTGACTCCCAGGATGTTTCTATTCAAATGAATGCACTGATTAGCACTCATAGTTGCATTTACGTTACGTTCAGTTTCTATGCTGTGCTATGTCATGATACGTACAGGATTTGTAGATATGATATACTTGGTATAGCTAGGGAATGCGAGTGACACGCAAAACAGCGAGGTGTTCAGTTTCTCAGCAAGGCTATATTGTTTCAGCAGAGACAAAACTTTTCTTTGGAGCCATTACCACTACAAGATACGACATACTTAAAACTGCCGTAGCACATTGCAATGATTTGTTTCCAAGAAAAGAAAAGGGAACATACTGAATTATATGGAAAAGTGAAAATCCTGTTAACAATATTTACAACACCAAGTGTGTTTATTTGTCTGTCTAATTCGCTCTGAAAAAGTAGGATTTTTTTTCAGCCGCTTGAAATTTGAAAGTAATCCTGAGAGCTAACCGAGTAGCCAGTTTTGGGTCGCTATAGTATCATTATGCAAAATGCAACAACAACAGCATCATCATCAGCAGCAGCAGGAACAACAACAATAACAAGAACAACATCAACACCATTGCATGCATTGGTACTTTCAATTGAACACGGCTTATATCAAACCATAAATATTGTCCACAGCGTTTCTACAGTAATGTATCCAAATGTTAATACTCACTTAAGGTCGTGTGGCAGTCAAGGGACATATTTTTACTTTTTCTTTAATTTTGTCAAATTTACATGAGCAAATATTGGAGGCCTTCATGTGTATCGTTTTGTGTCTTTAATTTCCTTTCCATTTCCACTGTTACTCTCGATCCCTGGTATGAAATGATAAGAAATATAATTAGCCGCTGACTGTTTAAATAGATTTGTCAAAATGTACATTCATTTTCTCTCATTTCTAACAATTGTGCCTCTTATCGTTATGAAACCGAACCGCAGGCTGTGTTTTTACGATTGCTTTTGCCCTGTAATTTATATGACTTGAATCGGCCATTAAATTCAGTGCCCTAGGCAGTCCGACTAAGGCTGTGTAGTTTGTGTCCCCTAGTTTGGGTATTTGTTGTCGATTGAAATGTTAATTACAAATTTAATCAAGGTTAGAAATATCTTTAAAGGAAACAATCTATAATGATCTTTAAAGATATTATATGCCACTTTTAACCTTGGTCTGCTGAGGAATCAGTCAATGGGTTCAAAAGAAAAGAGCATCTATTTTGGATGTACCGCAGAATGTAGATGATAGGTGAGTTTCGGTCTTGAACCGTAACATGATCACTCAAGTTTCATATCTATAGATAAATAAACAGCAGTCTGAAAGGACTGTATCTGTTTTAACGTATGCCAACGGGTGATGTCAATGAGTAATATACCGCACATTATCCTATAAAAATAAATCTCTAGTTTAATGTTGAAAGCATAAAGAATCCAAGTCTTGTATTAATACTGAAAAAGAAGGCAAAGATTTAGGCAAAAATCGAGAAGTACCAATACACGAACGACCATTACTTGATATGAGTATTTTACATTGATGGTTGTCTCGGCTCCCACCAAAGGTCAGGAATGGACTCGAGGATTGTATCTGCTCCAAGAGGAGCATTATGAAAGAAATTGAGAGAGAGAGAAAGAGAGAGAGAGAGAGAGAGAGAGAGAGAGAGAGAGATATCTGGGACAAACTATTTAAGGGTTATTGTTATAAATTGTACGTGGTAAGGTACAATAATTTCACAGTAACGATGAAACTCGTACACTTTAAGCATATTAACTATATGGCAGGCCCAGTTCAAAAGTTTTTCGAGCATGTGAATGTCAGTTAGACTACTCTACTCCGAAAGCACTTTACAAAATGTCTTTGGCAGATAAGACATGACTATGGCACTGTATCACCAAAATTCCTGCTGTGCTGTACATGTTAGCGTCATGGATTGAGCCTTAACCTCCTTCCACTCCATTGGTCAGAAAGTAGCTAATTTTATTTTGGCTGAAAATGAAATCAACTTTTATTACTGCTATTTCCTTTGCTTAAATGTCTAACCACTATAATGACTGTTATCAGAGTATGACAGACAGAGTGACCACTTCACCACTGAGAACGCACAGTGTTCAAGACAAGATACCCTGTATCCATACTTTGCTAAGGTGGGCGACAAAGTTTCCTTTATTTAACTGTTTGGAATGTTTTACTAATTTATGAAGAACAGTGCTGAATAGGCATTGTAATAACGTTAATCGTCATTTCAGCTGATACACAGTGTCATCGAATATCACTTGAAAAAGCCATGTTTGTCATACCTAAACAAAACATACCAGATTTATCCTATTCATTCTACGTCACCTCGGTTTGTCGGAATGTTTTGCGTCGATCACCGAAGTGCTCGTCAATGTAAGCAAACATCAGGGTGGCTGGTATTTCTCCCGCAATTAAAATGTTGGTGTAACGTGAAAAAAGTTTGTAATACTTTTACAATTCGATAAAATACATGCAAGTGTCACGTGTTGAGTCCTTTTGTTTTACTTGTGTCGCTAATGGGGAAGGGGGAAGGTCATCTTTATGTAAGACTTGAAAGCCTGATTAGGGTGCCTAAGAGTACTTCCACGCTGTAGATGTACAGTCTCAATTACAGCAACTGCGTCTAGTTATGTGTCCAGGTCTCACGCTTATCTTCCAACGGTCGAGTCTTGAAATCAATGTTTTATAGATTCCGCCAATAATCAGACCGATAAAAACACAAGAGCGTTATTGTCGTATACTCCAAAGGAAATACTCGAATAATTTTAGGCAACAACAAACTCGACAGCAGTTCTATTATCACGGCTTCCCCGGGCATTACGGCTGGATTAAGTGTCCTCACCATCAAAATTCAGATGGTTTTAGCACTGGAAAAGTGGCATAAACTTGTCTGAGGTACATTTCCCAGTCAAGGTGATATTTAAAACCGTGTATAGTTTCGTGGAATGTACATATACTCAGAGTGATCGTCTTTGCACCTTACACGGACGTGATCGACGTATAGCGCCATTCCTCGCTCATGCGACAGACGACTAGAATAGATTGACAATTTTTCCGCGGCGGAGAATATTTGTTTCTATAATTCAAAGTTATATGATAATCTATTTCGCAAAAGAAACTATTTCTTTGAGAGTGCATTTGGTCATTATATTTCTCATTTATTAAACATGCCTTCTGTTTCGTTCAGAACATGAAATTATTTAGCATTGAAATGTAAATCTCGATCGATGAAGATGATTTAATCAGTATTTAATAAGGTCACCTTTAGATTCGGTTTGATGTTCGGGTGATGATCGAGTTGACATTTCTCTCTCTGAAAACAAAATTTAGTTAAAGTAGAGGGGTCGCAGTCTGAATAAATGTAAAAACTACAGGTGAGAATGGGCGGAGCGCTTTTGACTGTGATGTGTTCGCTTGGTGACTGGGTAACGTATGTTCAAGGTTTGAATCCGGTTGAAAATCTACTGATATGAATTCGTTTATCTAAGTTATAATATATAAATTACATGGCAGTTCTTAATTTATTTCCTCTGTATATTCATTGTTCAGAACGAACGGATAGATGGGAAGGCTCACTTAAATTGTGCCAGGCGTATTATGTTAAAGCGCCTTCGACAGAATGTTTGAAATTATTACTTTTCCAGCCAAAACTATTCACTAGGATACTTATACATATTGTAGGCAGTGTAACATTTATTTCGGAAAATTGTGTGTAACTGGCGAAGTCTGCTACCTTTTCTTGCAATTGGCATTCAGAACAGCTTTGCCATTTTCATTCTCGGCCAAGAGTGTGATACACGACCAAATGGCGTACAGTGTCAGTGTTATAGGTTATTGATAAAGAAATTTAGGTAGAGAGACTTCCATAATCAGTTCTTTATGCATAGCTAGCTATATCAACACCGTTCACTGAAACCGACTGCAAGGAAGCCAGAAAATTTATTGAAGTATCCGCTTATTGCCTTAACCTGTTCAGAATTAGACGCTGAGGAAATACAAAGTGACAAATAACGTCTCAAGAATTGGTTACAACGGGTTTAAATGTCAAGTTGGTGAGTTATGGTCATGGGTATAAAGTATCTATCAATCATTCATCAAATGTTACTTGCCTTGAAAATAAATGCTTGCACGACTCGATTCCCATATTGACGCCCCATTAGCTATCTGTCTTTAAATTTTCTTCATCAAGATGGATTGAAATCAAAAGTAACTTCTGTAAATATGCTTGCTCACGTATAACCTCAGAACAACGGAGACGAATGTACAATTGGATTTTAACAACTGAATTATTTTTACATGAACGTCACGTAAATCAGCCACAAGCGGATACACAAGAAACAATGAACAATCGACCAAATACATCGTAAAAATCTAAATAATTACATTACTTATAACATTTATTTGCAAATAATCTGACCAAATGAGGCGATATATAACGCTAGACACTCATAATAGACTACTAGACCCTAGGACCGCTTCTGTTGATTATTGTATTAGGCGTAGCATGTGCTGGAAGTTTTATGTTGAGTTAGCTATCGTTTCAAAAGGGTTTTGATGATAAACATGATTTGTTTATGATTATGATATCTATAATCATATACATATTTTTGTAAAAGTTCAAGACAAAGATCTACTGTGTAGTTTTATGCTGTCATTAAAAGAAAGAATATAAAAACCAGCTCAATGTTTTATACTTTTATTTGTAAACACTTTTCTGTCTGTCTGACTGTCCCTCTGTTTATCTGTCCATCTGTTCGTCCACCTGTCTGCCTATTTGCACTAAAAGCTCGATTGTTGTCGGCTGTTTGAATGTGAGAGTAACCTCTAGAGGTCGCTGACTAACCACGCTTTTACAACCATAGACTCATTATGTAAAACATAACAAGAAACAACACAAACAATAACAACAACGACAACAATTCAAACATTGGTTGTTGTAATTGAATATTGCTTATGTCAAGCTATATACGTATTGTCTACAACCTTTCGACAGCAGCAATTTATCCCGATTATGTCACCCACTTAAGGTCTTATCAAAGTATAGGAACATACATTCGTCTTTTTCTTTGATTTCGTCAAATGTACATAAACAGAATATGTGGCCTGCATATGTACTGTAGGTTATCGCTTTTTGCGTCCCAATTACCTTTTGTATTGCAACTGATTACTTTCGATCTCTGTAGTGGCATGATAAGAAGTTTATAATTAGCCTGTGACCATGTGAATAGATTTATCGAAATGTACACATTTTTATCTCACATTTGACAATTGCCCTTTTATCGGTATAGAACTAAACCGTAGGCGATTTCGTTTACGACTTTTTTGCCCTATGATTTGCATGATTTATGTTGGCCTTTCTATTCGGTGACCTAGGTTGTCAGACCAAAAGTTCCTAGTTTACTCTCCCTATACTACGGTATTTGTTCTTGAATCTAGGTCCCACTGTCGCTTGTGCGGTCACTGGTACTGTCGCTACAGCATAAAAGTGTAAAAGCTGCATATATTATGTTAAAATATTGTTAAAAATTACTCTTTTCAAGATATTTCAAACCTGGATTGAATTTGTAATTCACATTTCAAACAATGGGCTCGGAAGAAATAGGTATTTATTTTGCCTGTGCCACTTAATATAGTTGACAATTTAGCTTTGGTTTCAATACCTAATATTATTACTTAAGTTTTATATCCACAAATGAGCAACCTGCAGACTGAAAAGACTTTATCGTAAAAATATATGCCAACGAGTGACACAAATAAATAATAAGACATAAATTATTTTCTAATGATTATCACATGGAACGGAATCAGTTAGTCATCAGTTTAATGCTTTCAAGTACCTTTAAGTAAAATCTGACAATGTTGTTGAACTAGATAAGATGAGATCAAGTATCTGACTTTTTCTTTGTTTCAAATGTTTGATTTATTGTTTTAGGTTTGAAGCACTTATAATTTCATTGAAATTCCTAGGTTTGAAGCACTTATAATTTCATTGAAATTCCTAGTACTTTAATTGTTTTTATCTCCGACATGTTCTACAGTGATATAGAAATTACTTTGTTCCGTGGCATAATTTAGGTAGTACTGAATGGCAGTGAACTCAGTGACACAGTGAATTTGTTCTCAAGTGACGGTGTTGGACGATAGACAAGGAAATATATCGGGGAAACTTTATCGTGCTAGATAATACAACAACCTCGAAAGATTTTACGGAACAAATTACGAATGGCAAGTAACATAGAGGCTTATCGCTGACCGAGCTAGCTAACAGTGCATATTCATGAAGTGTAGCCTAAACTACGGCCATGGTCTTGTCATTCAAAAGAGGAACAGGTTAATTTTTGGAAGATAATAACCACATTATAACACTGCTATTTCAACGACAAAACAACAACAACTACAGCAACAGCAACAACAACAACAACAACAACAACAACAACTGTAGCAGCAACATCAACAACGCCACCAACGATAGCGACTATTTAGAAATACCAGGTATTCGACCGTCAAGAAGACCTCGATTATAAAAACTTACAACGTGCATAATCATTTCTGTTACCGTCTATATTTATTCCATAAATAATAAAATAAGAAAAAAATTTATTCATACTACCAAGTCACATAACGACCCTGCATGAATATTTAGGAGTAATATTGTCATGAAATGCGTGTTTGCACTAGCCATTCCAATGTAAAATTTCGATTATTAGTGTTATCATATTATGAATTTTGAAAACATTAAAATAGTCTTACATTTATAAGTACATACGTCTTCCTTGGCACCGGTAGCGAGGTGGACAGTAAATATTGAGGGCACAGCTGAATTCATGATGTGTTCATGTTTGTATCATTTTAAAGGCGTCAGAGCGTTGCAGCGATGCAAGTAACTGCAACCGACCAAACATACATTGAAACCATTCAAAGTCATCTATGCAGTCATTATTGTAAATTAGTATTTGGGTGAACCCGACCAGACAGAAAACTTATCATTCAGTTGATTGCACTTGATACAGTAAAACTCATCTTTATTCATGTTCGTAAAACAAGTGCTTAAAAGTATATTCAGGTATTTACATTTTCAACTCATTCTATAATGTGAGGTCAGCGCAGTAAACTGAGGTTTGTCTCTTTCATCTGCTGTTTATAGCATGGCTACATTACAGAACAAGTGTAATAAACTGTTCAGCTGTCAGTCAGGAGAGAGTTGCCCCTGATGCTGGGTTATTTCCATTAATGAATTGTGTAATGATACCTAAGGCAATCGAAAATAATGCTTATGCGACGTGGCTAACACACACACACACACTCAGCTGTGGTACGTAATGCTCTGTGAAAGTAGAATATGTGCCAGTAATTCAAGAAATAATATTCGAATATGCTTCATTGACATTATCACTATTAAAAGAAAATGATGGAAATTTCAATTCACAGATCATGGCTGCTAAGAAGCTTTATCAACAACAATTGTCACTGATCGGGATTGTTGTGGCAGTAAGATTGATTTCGTGCAGTGATGACGCAATGTTCACTGGACAGGCTAGACCGGACGATCCACATGCTTGTGTTTGGTTCGAACCACTTACGGGACCAACGTAAGATATAGGACACATATTGTAGCCTAAACATGGACTCTGTGCCTGATTTATGGCGACCATTTGCCCAACATAAGGAAGGCAAATGTTCTCCTTTCTCGCAGGTACGTAGTTCCTTGTTTGGGCTATAATGTTTTTATTACATGCCTCTCTTACATAATTTTCATTTCAAATGAAAATCATGTGCTTGTTTCCGACGTCAGACGAAAATCTGAAGAGAAAATAGAACGATTTTCATAATGGAGTGAGGCATTGATATATTTAAATCACTGCTATGTGTTTATTTAATGTTTATACATTCTTTTGTGAAATCGATATTTCCTATGTAAAAATTGCAAATTTAAAAGTTTCAAATCCCGAAGTCGTCAAGTTGAAAATAGTTCCGCTTCACTTTCAGTCAATGCGATGACTCTATGGCCAACGACGTCATCCATAAGTTACAGAATCCTACGAAACGCGAGGCGTTCGATATATGAGACATGTAACGATGATCTTTACGGCCCTAGCCGTACGATCGAGGTCAACAAAACCCTTATCAGGACCGAAAAGGTTTTTATATTTTATACAGTGGAATGATCAATATGTAGGTAAAATCATATTCACGATAGTTTTAGAGATAAAAATGCGTGCGATATCAACAAAACTCATCACCATTTGTGGCATTTCTTCAGAAATGAGACGGCCGTACCCAAATAAATGATGTCAGTATGTATATTAATCAGCGACGGGAAGCGGCCATCGCTTTCTGAATAATTGACACTTATGTCGATGAATTTTGATATCGTGCTCATTTTTATCTCCAAACAAATGCCGAATATTGTGGGATCCCAACAAATGCTGAATATTATGTTAACTACATATTTATCATTCCATAAGATGTATTATGAAACTTTTACGGCCCTGATAGGCGAGCGGCAGGCTCACCTATTTTTTACACTTAATGTACCCACCTTACATACAGCCACATCATACATCATTTGAAAGCTTATTATCACTACTTCAAGAAAATTGACGATGTGGAGCTGCCAAGTGGGGCTATAACGCCCTAATATGCATAATTCACATGGGTACCCAATTGGTATAAATGTGATATAAAATTAGGATATTCATTGTTAACTACTCTAAAAATACTTTTAAACTGTCAAGTGATATATCAATTGAAAGGTATTTGCATGTAGAATACAAAATTGAAATCCAAAAGATATTAAAAATGATTTCGCTGAAATATTTTCATATTTATATTGAAAAAAAAATTGCCCTTTTGAATAACAATATTTTAAACATTTTAACACATATAGCCACATCATACAGCCACATTATACATTATTTGAACGCTTACGATCTCTCCTTGAAGAAAATAGGAACATTTAGTTGTCAGGTAAGGCCGTAGCCCCTAATTTGCATAAATCCCACTGGTACCCAAATTGCATAAACGCGATGTAATATTAGATATTTATTATTCACTACTCGAAACATGCTTTTAAACTATCGAGTGATATATCAAATGAAAGGTATTTGCTTGGAGAAAACAAAATGGACATCCAAAGAGATATTTAAATGATTTTACTAAAATGTGTTCGTAAGAATGTAGAACAATATTTTTCCCTTTAACGCATAGAAGCGCATCATATAACCGCATCAAACATCATTTGAAATCTCTGCTTTACGAAAAGTGACGATATGCAGCTGCCAGATAGGGCCGTAATTCTTTAATGTGCATAACGTACTCGGGTACCTAATTTGCATGAATATGATATAAAATTACAAAAATCCATTGTTAAGTACTCTAAACTTACTTTTTAACTATCAACTGATATATCAAATGATATGTATTTGCATGTAGAATAGAACCATGAACGTGTATTCAAAATATTCTTAATTAACACGATTGGAACTAATTTGGGATAATTGGATGGTGAAGTAATGTCGATTTCATCTTCAAATATAATCTCATCTGCTTGTTTTTATGAGTAATTTGCGATATTGCAACATTCAACTATATTGCACCTAACAATTTTGAGAAATTTGCAAAACATGAAAATTCAATTTTCCAAATTAGTTCCAATCGTGTTTTATTGAATACTTTCAATTAAATCGTAAACATCTTGACTCGTTTTTAATATTCAAAATATCGTGTAGTAAATACGAATAATGCTTACGTTATTGGGATGAATATCTGAATTTGTTTTGCAATTGATTTTTTGTTTATTAAGGATTCGCAGACTGGAATCTTTTCCTGTCTTATTCCCATAGAATATAGAAAAACCAATTGGAAGTTATTCGGGATAGTTGGGACTTCATATTTTTCAAATTTTCGAAAACGTGTTTTGTGCTCTATAAATTAATCTTAAAACAAGTAAGAAAAACCAGGTGCGCTTAAATTTGCAAATTAAACCGACTTTACTTCACCATCCAATTATCCCAAATTAGTTTCAATCTTGTTCTAAATAGCTGTGTGTTGAATAGTCCTTTTGTATTATTGATGTCATTTTTGTTTCAATTTTTCTAGAAATCTTGTTTTGACGGAGACAATTTGTTACTTCATCTGTGATACATCTGCGTTTTCAGTTCAGTTATGTGGAATATGTAGACGGAAGGCACCATATTTCATTTATCGTATTTATTTTTATATGATGAAGGAAAAGCATCTCAACACACCGTTCATGTCTTCGTTGTTTGCATTTTGTGTATGATATTGTATACATAGTCAGTGTATATTATGTTTGGCTGTTTTACATAAAGCGTTGATTAGCCATGGCGATTCTTCCAGTGAACAGTAAAATACTAGCACAACTTACAAGTTGGTACCTCATGCTAAAAATACAAGTGAACAAAATGACGCTCACCAGGAAAGTTCGTAGGCCGCCCAATTGTTAGTGGATGATGCAGTCGAACCTTCACAGATCAGAATTCATTGACTATTTTGTCAAACAAATCGTGAAGAAATAAATAACATACATCAAAGATACGACAGATTTTACACAGAAAATTGAGACAATAAAAGTTCCGGACAATGCGACATTGGGAACACTTGACATTGTTTCAATGTACAGAAATATGGAGCAATGGAATCAGTCGACAGAGCATAAAATCAGGAAAGATCATCAAATGATTGCATAATCAAACAACCAACAACAAAATACACGATAGCTATGCAGAAAATGATCTTAAAAACAACACTTTCAGGTCAACAGTGACTTTTGCCTTCAGGTATTTGGGTGCGGTACGGGATCTCCAGTTTTACCAGAAATTCCCGACATTACATTTCACAAGATAAAATAAAACTAGTTCAGCAACACACTGAACAGTAGACATTCTAGCTTCCGTACTTGAACAAACTGAACTTCAGTGAAACAACTTGATTGATAACACTTACAATCATTCAATCAGTGCACATGTTTCACCAAAAGAAAATGAATTTTTAGAGACTGATGAAGACAACTCTGTTCTCGAAAGGTAGCATCAAAGGATCGCAGTGTCACATTAGTCTTGCTTTCCCATAGGGCAGGACACGTAGATTAGGGCTACGTCTCGCCATAGCAAATAAACACCATACAAAAAACGGCCAAACATAACATAATATACACTTACAATATAAACAATATCATACACAAAATTCAAACAACTAAGATATGAACGATGTCTGGAGCTACGTTCTCTTATTACATGTCACCATTTGTTTCTGCTGTCAAATTAATCTTCCCTGCACAGACCTTTGTTCCTGCCAAGGCAGCAATAAGTGTGGAAACCCTTTACTCATGACAATATAGGTAAAGAAGAGGATGATGAATTCCTAGAATTACTAGATTTACTCGAAATGACACTGTATCGCCATGAATGATTTGGATCGTGAATCTTGCCGATACTTTGACTGCAGCTTACTCTGATACATTGTTTCAGCTACAGAGCTACATTTCAACAACTACAATAGTGTCGTTCATGTGGATCTTTTTTATGTTTGCACTTAATAGTAATTGGTGATATTTTCCCAGCACATCGAAACGAAATAATGTTGGTGTTCAGATCATTTACCATGTATGTTAAAATCAAAATGTTATATATATATATATATATATATATATATATATATATATATATATATATATATATATATATATATATATATATATATATATATATATATATATATATATACTGTTTTATGGTTACAACATTACAAGAAAATGTTGGTATTCTTGAGTAACATTAAAAAGTTTCCTGATGCTGTGAATGGCTATATTACTAGTATACTCCAAACAAAAGGCATATTCGAAGAATCAGCCTCTGAACTATAAAAGCAAGACATCGGTGTTGGATAATATTGTAAACAAGAAGAGGTGTTCATATGTTTTAAAACATACATACAACAAAAAAGTAATCATTTTCAGAACTAATTTCAGCTGTTTGTTCTCCATGTTTTGTGTACTTTTTCACATCATAATGCTTTTGGTTGCAATGATACTTTCGTTAATTTTTTAAAAAATACAATTATTCAAAAGAGGAAATATTTATTTCAACTGAAATATGAAAATATATCAGTAAAATCATTTTAATAGCACTTTTGATATCAATCGTGTGTTCTACATGCAAATACATTACCGAATACCATAGTGTAAAAGTATGTTTAGAATAGTTTACAATAAATTTTCTAATTTTACATCTCATTTCTGCAAATTGCTTATAAGATTCATTCATGCACATTAAGGGGTACGGCCTTCCTTGATAGCTCAACATTTTTAACCTTCTTAAACTAGATATAATAAGCTTTCAAATGAAGTATGATTTGGCTGTATGATAGGGCTGAATGAACAATTTTCTTAAAGTAGAGATAATAAGTTTTCAAATGATGTATGATGTGGCTGTTTGTTGTGGCAGTATGTGTTACAATTCTTAAAATATCGTTATTCAAATGGGGAAAATATTGTTTTCCATATAAATACGAAAATATTTCAGTGAAATTAATTTCAATATCTCTTTGAATATCCATTTTGTATTCTACACGGAAAGACTTCTCATTTTATATATCACTCGATAGTTTAAACTTATCTTTAGAGAAGTTAACAATAAATTTCAAATATAATATCGCATTTATGCAAATCGGGTACCCTTGTTAATTATGCAAATTAGGGGGTTATGGCCCTATTTGGCAGCTCCACAACGTTAATTTTCTTAAATTAGAAATAATAAGCTTTCAAAGGACAGATTATGTGGCCATATGTAAGGTGGGTACATTAAACTCCTAAAATAAGGCCCTTTATGTGGATTCCCCGTTTGCCTATAACACGGGTACTGCGAAGCTCGATCGTACGGCGAACAGGCCCTCGCAAGCTCTGGCACTTCCGCCGCACGACCTCTTTCTGCAAAACCCGTGTAAGGACAGTTAAGGTTACACTAAAACTTTCTAATTACAAGTGTAGGTTTTGAATTCGACGCGTTCATCCAAATATTGGTGGTGACACGTAAAAATCGCACGTATATGAGAGCGCCTTTCCCCATAGCTTCACACAGGCAGGTGAATTTAGATGTATGATAATATCTTTGAATTAATAAGGATTCACTTAATAAGCTGGCAAACATATTCTATCATTGCATGGATAATGGCAAACGGCAATATTTTCCGATATAGAATGTAACCTGATAGAGCCGAATATTTCGTTATAGTATTTTTAGATGCTGTGATGGTTACTTCAAAACCAAAGAGTCGAAACTGACTGAGAACTGTATAGGTAAGTCTTGCATTACGATACGAATACATTACGGTGATCGATAAATTTTGATGACGCCAAATTTCAAACAAAAAAGTTGCATTACAATATAATGTCAAGAGCCTACCACTGTCTATATTACCTCTTCAATCATTCAAGCATTGTTCCGTGAGTGTATTCGAAGTGTTTTTAAGACAGGGAATATTGAATATATTGGATTCATGTCATTGTTGTTGTTGACCTTTATATATATATATATATATATATATATATATATATATATATATATATATATATATATATATATATATATATTAGTCCTCTCTGTATATCCCCCGATATCCTGCGGTCTATTACGTTATTATGTCCGACGTAATGTTCACTGTAGCTAAGTCATTGCCTAAGTCATTGCCTAAGTCTGATAGATACTACCACCGTAATCTACAAGCGCAGCTCTTCCTTTTGTACGTATTTCTAACAAACGTGACACGTATCAATAATAAGGATCCTTCAAGTAATAAATAGTTGTTTAAGACCTTTTGATAACCAGAGGACCACAAAAAAAAACATAAGATCTCGTTGTCTTAGCGTGATCTTATGTGGTAATATGCAATAAAAAATACCGAATTTGAAGTAGGAGAGTTGAGAAGCACAGGATAATTTCCCATTTCGATTCTAACGATGAATTCCATGATTTGTCAGATTAATTGAGAAAGAGCAAATTTAAGTCGGCGATAACGAATATAGTACGAAGATGGGAAGTGGGAGGCTACCTGATTAAAACTCACTCGTTCATTAGTTTCTGAGCATAACCAGCCTGCAGATTGTCAACTTGTTTTAAACAAATCTATTTACATGGAAGGGTATCAAAATTTCGAATTCACACGCATAAATGTAGATTGAGAGCATTTAGTTCCGTTCCCCTTGAAACATATTCAAAAAATATATTAAGTAGTTCCACGATGACCTTAGACTAACAAAAGTTCGTTCTTGTGCATAAATAAATTCAAAAATGCAAATTTCATAGAGATAAATAACATGGCAAATTTTGTAAACGTTTCAACTTACCAAGATGCATTTTGCAGTTTAGACGACGTGTGCATGCCCAATAATATTGGACGTACGATAGCACTTCGCTTGCATAATGAATGATTGTGAACATCCAATGCAATACCCCATTTTCAAACTGTAGGCAATGTTGATAACACGGTGACTTTTTTTCTGTGTAACTGCAAAGTTTAATAACAAGGAATTTTTATGAGAAAGATTCTGCTTTATTTTGCTTTTTCCGTATTAAGTATCATTTGCGTACATATGTGTCGTATAGCCCAATTGGCTGGTTATGGCAATTGATCATGAGAAAAATAATATTCTGTTATTGTATTAAAGATACGTTCACGTAACACACTCTCATAACGTATAAAACAAGTATTAGAAATTTAAAAATCAAATGCTTTCTTAGATCTTTTGAAATCGTCGGCAATGTTCTGCAAACTAATGAATACTTGCTTTGAGCTGCTATGCCATTATCACATTCTTTAACGATGTCGTTCACATATGAGGCGATAGACACTCTTCTAGTCAGTAATACTAGTTGTTTGGGCTTCAGCGTTTTATCTGAAAATCTGTTTATTTTATGACAGAATGCCCTCTTGGATCATATGGATATTACTGCAAGAACACCTGCTACTGTGAAAATGGCGGGACGTGTAACAAAGTGGATGGTTCTTGCCTTTGTTCATCACAATATTTTGGAAGCAGCTGTCAGTTTTCGTGTAATTGTCAAAATGGGGCAACCTGTATGTCTGACGGCTCGTGTTTTTGTGCAAATGGCTTTTATGGAAAGCTATGTGACCGTCAATGTGTATGTCCTACAAATAGTGAATGTGATGGTAAAACAGGAGAGTGCGTCTGTCAAAATGGTTTCTACGGTGAGTCATGCTTGCCGTGCAATTGTTCAATCAACGAACAATGTGATCAAATTAATGGTCTTTGTTCTTGCAAAGCTGGTTTCTATGGTGAAAACTGTGATGAACATTGTTCTTGTTTTAATGGAGCGTACTGTGATATTGATCATTTGGATATGTGTACATGCGCATTTGGTTGGATTGGTTCAAACTGTACTAATTGTGATATCGAAAAACGTAAATCAGATGGTCTTTCATATTGTGAGGATAAATGTTTTCATTGTTACAATGGACATGTGTGTTCGGTTGAAAATGGTGATTGTGAGTGTTCACCTGGATGGCAAGGTAATAGATGCAACCAAATATGTGATGAGGGTTTCTATGGCAGAATTTGTTCAGAGGAATGTGATTGTGAACATGGTAGCTGTAATCATGAAGATGGTACATGTTGGTGTGAGACTGGATGGACAGGTCAGCGTTGTGAAGTTCCCTGTCAAGAAAATTGTGCTCTGTGCTGGGAAAGTATTTGCATGTCTTGTAGAGCTGGATGGACTGGTACAAATTGTAATCATAAAAGCGAACCTGGATTTTTTGGAAATGCCTGCCTCGAAAAGTGCCCAGAATGTGACTGCGTCATGTCTTGTGATCATATCAGTGGAAAGTGTGTTGACGTTGTCAGGTAAGATTTGTTAACCAATAACCATCGAACAAAATGGTTCTCGTTATCTTTGTTATACCACAATCGTGGTCACCTTATGCCACAAACATGTCTCAATACAGTTGTGACACTTAGCTTGCGAGTAGTAAGATTGGAAAAACAATTCAAAGTGAATTACACTTTTATATTTTAGATATTGTTGTTCAATGATCACTAAATATACAATAATCCAAATAACTGTTTCAATGCGAGGAGCATGTCTTAAGCGCAACTGCTGTGTGCTGCGCAAGTACATTAACCCTTGACACAAATCATGACGGCAAACTATTTAAAAATATCATTGTTTATGTTGAAGATAGAGATGCTGTTCAGTTTATCTTTAAAATATCTGTGTCGCGAAAACAATGTTTGCTAGTAAATAGTGCTAAAACGTACAATACCAAAGCTGACTTGGTGCATATGACTGGTGCAAATATTTTTTTACGGATAGCAATGGTGGTGATTAGCGCAAAGCCTTACTGTGATATTACTGTCCGATGCCAGTCACGGTGTGAAATAGAGAGACTTGACACATGTACGTACATTAGAGATCTGCGCCTACTTAGGCCAATTGCACAAGTATTTAATTACGTCAAAATTCGACAGAGATCGTACCAAATTTTAGGTGATTACCTATATGTCTACCGCATCATATTTTAGTTAAAAAAATAGATATATTCAAGGTAATTTCTACTTAAACAAACACGATTGAAAGTAATTTGGGATAATTGGTTCTGCGTATTTTTCAAATTTCTCTAAAGTGTTAGATGCCTTATCGCTAAATGTTGCAATATTACAAATTACTCATAAAAAACAAGTGTATAACTTAAAAAGAAAAGCAGATGAACCTACATTTGCAGCAGAAACCGACATTACTTCACTATCCAATTATCCCAAATTAGTTCCAATCTTGTTTACAGTGCTATTCAATATAGAAGTTATGGCTCTTCTCCCTTAATATATGTAGCAATGTACATTGACTTTAAATTTTATTTGTAGCAAATCATGGTAATATAAAACTATATGGCCAAACGTACACTATGATTTCAGATGCGAAGAACAAAAATGCAAATACCCAAACGCAATAGTGTGTAAGGAAAAGCCTTTTGAACTCGAATGTCAAGATGGATGGACTGGACGTCTCTGTAACGTCAAAACAGACAATGGTACGTGGACATTGGTACAGATTCTTACGGTCGCACGTCTAAATTTATGTCACAGACCAACTGTGGATCCACAACAGCTAAAACAACAGAACTGAAGATTCTTTTCCTAACACTGGTGAACAGATTTAACAATTTTTTGCCAAGAGTTAATGATAGCGTACATATCGAACTACTTAAGTCAGTCTTTACATTCTACTAAATTAAAGTGCACTTCTGCAGAGGTTGCCATGAAATATTTTAATAGCTGTTTTATCATTAATACTCATTATTACCTATGCGTCGTATTTATAACAAAGATAGAGATTTGCTGGTTACTTCTTCAACAGAGTGTCTCTTTATATTTACCGTAGGCACAAATGTGACCAATGAAGACATCAACATTGTGAGTCTGACGGGAGATGATTCTTTTCCCCACTATATTTGGGTTCTAATAGCTGTCATTGTTGCCATCGCTTGTATTGTTTCCATTTCCACTGTCATATTGATTGTCCGAAAAAGGCGAAGAGTCCAACGGTAAGCTGGAAAATCATAGGTGTTTACTGTCTTGTATGTTTCGAATCCAAAGATAGCCAGGGATGCATTGAATTAATGTTAGAAGAAAAGTAATAAGACGATTATCTAAGAGATTCTACAGTTCTGGTTTCATGCTTAGTAATTAACATTTCAAAAAATGTACCATACAATATAATGTAACTTATAAATGTTTTGTAAAAACTATTTTAAGCTACAAAATACAACACAATTTGAACTTCTCCTTGCTACCGTTACATCAGCGGGGTTATAAATTAATGAGATATTTCTCAGTCTCAGTATATATTTCTCTATATGTAGGCTGTTCATGTATATGTGCTTACAAAACGATATACAAATTAGTCGTTCTAGGTAGACCAGAAGTTTTGATAAGTAAAATTGATGCCACTCGATGCAAATTGGTATTCCTTGATTACAATCAGTGTCTTTTCAGATATTAATTTGTATTTTCCATTTGCAATCTTATAGTTTGATAGACTTGCACTGTCGCTATTTTTCGTTTCGTTTGAGAATATCCACAACTGTTCGCCGTTCAGACAATCAGAAGAGATCCAGAACCTCTGCGAAATAAATCTTTCATTATAATTCAGTTAGAAAAACGATTAAAAGATGCTATCGATACAAACAAACAAACAAATAAACAAACAACCAAGATATAGAAGCTGTCGAAGTTTATGATCAACTTACAGAGAAAAGCATCATATCCACGCTAATGATCTGTATGTTGTGTTTCACGCTCATGATCAAAAAGTATCAAACTTCAAAATTGATCGGACTTATCGACGAAAGTACTCTGATGTCCTTTTGATATCGCCTTGGCGATGGAGGATGCTCACATAGGATATATAGTCATAATAAAAGATAATTTGTGACTGCTCAGTCATTTTTTGTCAGCTACTCCCTTCTTTAATGAGAGTAAGAAGGCTAGTAAATATATAATCCCACGGAGTTATTCTTTACTGCACAACTTATAGCCTTCGGCTCTGTTGTACGGATCAGCGAAACAATACTATGCGATTACACCAAACAAAGAAATTAAAATACCATAAGATATATGTAAGTACACTATCTCAGCCCTGGCTACCAATGGTAAGCGCAAGACTTCCCTACATCCTGTAAAAATAATAGCATTGTTAATTAAAATGAAAACAATACTCATGAACAAGCCAATCTGCTGTAAGCTTATCTGTTGCTACTACGGACGTTAGAAACAAGTGGCCAATTAAACATATTTTAAAGATTATGTAATAAAGTGCCTCGCCTTTATGAGATTGCCCCTTGGATATGACCGCGGCAGAATACACAACATTGACAGAGAGAAATATGTCAAAACATAATATTTTGGTGCTATCAAGGATGCCTTTATAAACATCGAAAAACTGCAAGTGCGATTAGCCATTTGATAAAAGATTCAAAGTTGTACTTATACAAATTTTTAACTGTCAAAAAATTCAATGTCTTGCAGTTTCTAACTTGCAGCATTTTGAAGTTCTCACAAAGTACTTTACGTAGCACTTTTTAATTATGGACAACGTTTCTCTTGAAATTTCTCATGAATTAATCAATTAAGTTAATCAAGCAATATTGTTCCCTGTTACCTTTTTAGACCTGCCTGCTCCCGGATTCAGTCTTTACAGTTTCAGTTAGTTTTCGTAGGATGTACGCAATATTTCTTCATCCTAAATGTGGCTAAACATCTTACTAAAGTGTGATGTTAATTCGTTAAATAAATAGGTTTATGCCCGCCTTTCATTAATAGGAATCCTGGATACTGTGAAGCTACAGAGATTTATGGTGAGTATTACTTTATCAAGAGACACCAATGATTTTAATCGTAATGCATCAGGCAACGCGTAACCAATCCAACGCAAATGACGTAGATCTGTCAACAAATATGAAGTTGTATACATGCAACACGTTAAAGTGTAGATAGTTAAAGTAAATTTGATGATACAAAATACGTTTACAGATACTACAATTATGACATTTATCTTAATAATAAAAGTTGATTCATGATTTAACTCAGCAGTTTAAGTGTAGAAGTAAAGATGCTTTGTCATATAGGTGAGATGAAATGCCTTATCACAACATCAACTAACATGTAACCGTCGCTATAACCACATCTATGATTATTTTCTGTATTTCTTACTTTAAATGACACAATTCTCTGACCTCTCAGAACATAGAAAATGCAGGAATAGCCAAGAGTACGAAAACATGTGTAGTTCTTCTATTAATCACACGGGAGATTATCAAGATCTGCATGACTTAACGCACTCACAATACCAGATTCTTGATACATCTAGCAAAGTATCCTGGAATTTTAGTGAATTACATGTACAAGGCACTGGAGGGAGCGGTAAGATGTTGTTTCATATTGAATCGCTGCCAATTAGTGAGTATAATGTGAAATAAATGACAAATTTTGTTATGCATTATCTTATCTTATTCTTAAATTGCGACGATTGCGACACTGACATTAAAGAATTTTTCAACACCATAAGCAAAATAAAAATGACTCCTGTTCACAATTGGGAAGTTTGTGTCAAATAAAATTTTCGTTTGGTATATAGTACTTAAAGAACCGAATGTAAAAATATCACAAAATTGACTCTGCCTGATTGAAGTTTTTTTAATGAAATATTTTAAACCGGCGAAAAATGAAGCCGGGAAATTTAGATGATCTTCACAAAGTCTGCGTCCATTAACGCTTCTTTATCATCCAACTTACAACTCTTTGGTGTGGTTAAAGGTGAACCCAAGGAATCCTGAAATGGGAATTTTTGGAATATCGTATGAATCTTTGCGAACAGTAATTTTGATCAAAATTACGCTTTCTATATGCAACACCACCTAGGTGATCACATCTGTCATGCATTAAATGCAGCACTGCTACTTTTACAATGTCATTGTTTGTCTATGTGTTTCCTTTGTTTTTGTATGTTTGTTTGTTTGGGTTTTTTTTGCTGTCAACATACATTATCCGCCATGTTGACCCTAGATCCTGTATTTCTGAACAAAATCAACAGTAATGTTACATGAGTATATACAGCAACGAGGCAACGAAAACATATAATTACGATAACGATACGTTTGAAGATACCATTATGAACTTATTTCCCTTCCGGACAGCAAAACCTATATGCTTAAAGTTACTTAGGCGTTCCCGGAAAAGTGTCAACTCGGTAAAGCAAAGGTGGAAGATTGGGCAACATTGACTCGTCACATTCCCATGATTATAATCATCATTCAGTACTCTTATTTTCTTCCTTGTTATTATTAATTTACCACTATTGATTCATACATTTCAGGTCTCCAACAAGACAGCGGTCCCTCTGACTATGAGATTGTTCTTAGGAATACAACAAACGGAGAAGACAATCAACACTTACGTGACTTGTCATACTCTCAATATCATACTCATACTCTCAATTTATCAGACACTCAGTTTTAGTTCACAAAGCCCATTATTTATATTTTATTAATAAAATGTACTTCAACAGGTTGAATACACTGGCGTGGCGAATTTCCTTTGATACGGAAATTTTGGTATCTTTGAAATATATTTCTGAAATATATTTCAGTAATAATTTGAAGTTTTGAAGAATTATTAAAGAAACTAAATTCGAAAAGGTCACATTTGTACTGGCGACGTACTATGGGCAAAGAAGCGTCTCTCTGTAATAAACTTAAACCATGAATTTTTTCCCAGAAAAGTGGCCAGGATTCATCCAGTCATTGATATATAGATATAATCTTTGTTTTGCAAAATTTAAAGCGTTGTAACATTCTCTTTTATATGGTTAATGCACAGAGTGTCAATCTAAAAGAAATATCCTCCTGACAGAGTTGTTATTTGTTCTAAAGTGATTGTTTGACACACATAAAAATATACGCTTTTTCAACCATAACGTTTTCAAAAACAGCTCACTCAATTGTATCATGTAAATTTTCTTAATATCTTCCAAGTTTGTTTTACTGCGTTCCTTCAATGCTTCGTTTTAGGTCCCTCGTTTTCGAGTCAGATCGACGCAAATTTTCGTATATTTTAAATACAGTGCGTATTTTAAATGATGTGTGTGTGGTTAGCGCTTATATGCACGCTTCTGAGTATCATTGTACGTACTTTGAGTGTAGCCATCTTAAAAGCTACGTTTGAGGATTAATAATAAAAGTAATCTCGAATTGAATTTAACACTTTTGGTTTGCTTTTGCCAATACAAATTTTGACATGAGCACTATCCGACGGTATACCACTCGATTTTGAGCAGTTTGCTTCATATATGTACTGGCTATTGCTCGTGCATATATGTCGTGAACTGGTCAAAATCTCGTGGTATACCGTCGCTGGGTGTGCTTTATTGCTTAAGTATATCATGTCTACAAAACATGTACGTATCATGACGTGACACAACATAGAAACTGAACGCATAGTAAATGTAACTGTGAGTGCTAATCAGAGCCTTCCTTTTAATAGGAACATCCGGTGAGTTAGCGGGCCGTGTGAACGATGTATGGATAGTTACCCATTCCATCGTTACCCGGTTCAGTGAAGCCCTTCGACGTTTTGGACGTCAAAGTAGACGTTTAACGCTATATCCATGCTCGTGCTGCTTCTTCAATTTCCGTGAAAGTCTGTTTAATGCTGGTCGATAATGGAAAAATTGTTTGAGAATACCCTGCATGTAACTAAATGCCATATGGCGTTAACTGTGAAGAGGCATGCATTAATAAAGAATATTGCCTGAATAATGGTAGATCAGAAAAGAATTGTAGAAATTTGAGATTCCGACTATCTGTTCCCGAGGAGCGATCTACCGTAATAAGAATACAACCATGACGGTACTTCAGTAGTGTATGGTAAATTTTATAAACTTTTCATCACAAGGTAACTCATTGTTACTTTGCCCCCTGATATCTATAAGTTTGCAATGGCGTGTATTATTCCCAGCTTACATTTCCAGGTTGTCATGTAAACTTAGCCCGACTTTTAAGTGTGAATTAAGGGAAGCAATGTTACCCATGATGAGATCGGTGACACGTTATGAAAACTTTATATAGATCGCTGGTGTGATTTATTGCTATTATATCATAACAGTATATTGAAATTCTGGCATAGAACGCCAAAAATTGATTTTTGCTCTTGCTGAGAGCTCGCGCGTGTGCCAGCCGTTGTATATCTCCAATATACCACGGCTCTGTCCGCGTCTCGACCAATCAGATCGCTACATGTGTGCAATCAATATACTGGTATGATATAATTGTTGTGATAGCTAGGGAATACATGTGACACGCAAAACAGAAAGGTGTTCGGTTTCTCAGCAAGGCCATATTGTTTCAGGAGAGACTGAAGAGCTACAGGCAACCATCAATGATGATGACATTACTATGCTTTGGAGCCTCTATCACGATAAGATATGGTATACTTAAAAGTGTCTTTAGCATATTGCAATGATTTGCAAAGAAACACGCTGAATTATGTAGGAAAAGTAAAAATCCTGTTAATAATATTTAAAACACCAAGTGTTTTTATTTGTCTCTCTAATTCACTCTGAATGAGTAGAATTATTTCGGCCGCTTTCAATGTGAAGTACCCTTTAAAGCCCACTGAGTTTTGGGTCGCTATAGTATCATTATGTAAAATGCAACAACAACAACTACAGCAGCAGCAGCAGCAGCAGGTACAGCAATAACATGTGTAAAATGCGACAACAACAACAGCAGCAGCAGCAGCAGCAGGGACAACAATAACTAGAAAGCATTTGCAAGCAAAAGCGAAGTTCCAGAGACCAGAGCAGCGGAAGAAACAAGAGAATGTGTAACAAAGATAGGTGCAGAAATGAAAGAGTGCTTTGGATTTTAATATTCTGGGCAGATAGCAGTAAACACCATAATACAACTAAAAGCAAGTCAGTCCGGGGAATTACAGTACACAGATTACAAATGCCTACATGTAAGGTAAAAACGCAACAGATACTTACGGGGGCGACAACGCACGGAAATGTTTATCAGACGACATTCTCGCGAGCCAGAGCTGCAATAATTTTCGCTCCGCTGACCTACGCAAAAATCAATCGCTTGACGGGTAGCGCTGAGTTGTTGCCGTAAAGAAGCGTGTGATTTACGACGATGATCAGACGAGAGGAAACATCGGACCTAGGCCGTTGAAATTGAGCCACATGCATTTTCATTTGATGAAAAGCACAGACTAAAACAATTTGCATTGCTATGTCGCTGTTTTCACAAGATACTGACCGTTTGATCTTGGAAAGTTGAGTTGCTTTTACGTGCAGCCAACGCATGCCGGTGCATGACAGACAGTACGTTGACTATGAATGCCTAGCTCTGCATGGCAGGGCTGTGTGTTACCGGCGTTAAACGGCCTCCCACCACAGCCCCGCAGACTGATATAGGAAAACCGCTGGTGGCTCCTCAGAAATACGGCGGGCAGTTTCTACGCCAAAACAGCCGATTTTGAGTCCAAATTTTGCATTGATCATAGTTTTCGAGCACACCCACCTCGCCTAGGTACACGATGTGCCCAGCTGCGGTTGTAAACTTGCGGAAACCCTACTTTTTCCTCTCTGTGCGAGCGAAGCACCGCCGCCATTGTTATATCATTAGCATTCGGGCGAAACAGTATAGCGCCAAGTACGGCGAGTATTTAGAGAAAAATAAGATCAAAAAGCAACAAAAAACAAAGCGAAAGAAAGCTAGAATTATTAATAACTGAACGCAATATGATAGTTGAGCAATGCCAAATAAAAAATAAATATATAAACAAACAAGAAATGCCCGTAAAACCCGTCCGAGCTGAGCGATGACTTCATAAGCGTGTCGCAATGCATTCTGGGTAATTAAGGTAAAATTTGTGTGTAGCATGTTCTATGGTAGTAATACCGGAAATAGAGAAAGAAAGAAAGAAAGAAAGAAAGAAAGAAAGAAAGAAAGGAAGAAAGAAAGAAGAAAAGTGAGCAAAAACTAACAGTTCCAGAGCTGGTCTCTTGAACTAACAAGAAGAACATCAACAACATTGCATGCATTGGTAGTTTTAATTAAACGTGGTTTATTTCAAACCATACATATTGTCCACAGCCTTTCTACAGCAATTTATGCCACTTTTATCACTCACTTAAAGTCATGTGGAAGTCAAAGGTCATATTTTCACTTTTTCTTTGATTTTGTCCAATTTAAGCAAATATTGGAGGCCTGAATGTGTACTGTCTGCTTTCATTATTTTGTGCCTTCAATTCCCTTTGCATTTCCACTGTTACTCTCGATCCCTGCAATGAAATGATAAGAAATGTAATTGGCCACTGACTGTTTGAATAGATTAGTCGAAATGTACATTTATTTTCTCTCACATCGGACAATTGTCTCTCTTATCATTTTGAAACCAAACCGTAGGCTATTTTGTTTACGATTGCTTTGCCCCGCAATTTACTCGACCTGAAATAAATTCAGTGCCCTAGGCAGTCCGATCAAGGCTGTTCAGTTTGTGTCCCCAAGTTAGCGTAATTGTTCTCGATTGAGATGTTAATCACAAATTTAATCAAGATTAGAAATATATTCAAAGGAAAAATCGTTAGTGACCTTTAAAGATGTTATATCCTACGTTTAACCTTGGTTTGCTGAGGCGACAGTCAATGTACTGCATAATGTAAATGATAGGCGAGTTTGGACTTAAAGGACTGTATCTGTAAAAAAGTTTGCAAACAGGTAATGTAAATAAGTAATAAGATGCACATTATTTTCTCATAATTATCTAATGAAAGTCAATCTGCACTTTAATGTTTTCAAGTACATAAAATAGAATCAGTGTCCGGTAGCTGCATCACTATGTAACTTTGCTTCATTATGGCTTACATAACAATTGGTAAAGAGAACATGGTATCAATTTAGATTATAGACAAGTGGCTAACACAGAGGCTAATATACCAAAAAAGTAAACTAGACTCATTTTGCATTAAAAAGAATAATTTAAAGGGACATTACCTTTAACTTTTGACTAATACTACTCTGTTTCAATGTATCAACTACAAATTTTAAAATTTTACTATAATCCGATTATCATGGCCAATGCCCGGTGTCCTGCTTTCCAACACAGCCTGTATATGTGAAATGACCATAGTTATTGTTGATAAATGTATTATAGTCCGGACCTGAATACAAAATTTAAACAATAACAATGCAGATTATACTCATATAGGGTATATTTATGAGCTAAACATTAGGAATTTCTCCATGGTTCTGGGATTCACACCAGAAACTGCAGATGATACACAGAATATGACATTAAACCTGACCAATAATCATTTTCATTCAAGGTAATACATTATCAGGTCCATGGGACATTTGAGATTTACAAATTTAAGTAGGACCATCCTGAACCACTGATAGTTTGTTGTGGAAACAAAATAAAAAAATGATGAAAGTTACAGCTAATGGATCTTTAAGGAATACAAGACTTGTCTTAATACAGAAAGGAAGGCAAAAAGTTCAGGCAAAAATCAAACAATTCCCGTATACAAAATAATAACTTGTACGTTATGAGATTTTACATCGATGGCTTCCTCAGCTCCCATCAAAGGTTTACCGCTGTATATAGTACGAAGAAGACTTAGTTAGTTAGTAATTGACGCATGGGTTATATCTTATCCGAGAGAGAGAGAGAGAGAGAGAGAGAGAGAGAGAGAGAGAGAGAGAGAGAGAGAGAGTATCAGGGACAAACTATTTAAGGGTAAGTACCATAAATTGTTCGTGGTAAGGTGGTAAGGTACAGTAACTGCACCCTAATTATAATATTAAGCTCGTACACTTTAAGGATATTAACCGTATAAGAGGCAAAGTGCAAACATTTTTTTTTCGACAATGTGAATGGCAGTTATACTACTCTACTTCGAAAGCACTTTACAAATGTCTGTGGTAGATAAGAATATAAGACAGGACATTTTATGGTTAATACTACGCACTGTGGCACCGAATTCCCTGCTGTGCTGTATATGTTAGCGTCATAGCTGAGCCTTAACCTCCTTCCACTGAATAGGTCAGAAAATAGCTATTTTCATTCTGCCATAAAATGATCGGCTGAAATAAGCTTTTATTACTACCATTTCCGTTGCTCAATGTCTGACCATGACTGTTATCTGAGCTGTGACTGACACAGACACCACTTCACCAATGAGAACTCACAGTGTTCAAGACAAGATACCCTGTATACCTATTTTGCTAAGGTAGGGGACAAAGTTTCATTTTTAGAAAGTTTTACTTATGACGAGCAGTGCTGAATAGGCATTGTAATAACGTTAATTGTCATTGCAGCTGATACACAGGGCGAATATCACATGGAAAAGCCATGTTCGTAATCTCTTGACAAAACATACCAGATTTATCTTTTTCATTCTACGTCATGTCGCTTTGTTGGAATTTTTGTCGATCAGCGATGTGCTCTTCCATGTAAACAAACAACAAGGTGGCTTGTATTCCTCCCGCGATCGAAATGTTGGTCTAGCGTGGAAAAATCGCAAAACTTTGTAATAATAATTACAATTTGATAAAATACATTCACTTGTTGAATTTTTAGTATCTGCGTTTTAGTTGTGTCACTAATGTAGGGATTGTTCTTTGCATACGACTTGACAGCCTGAAATTAGGACGCGTAAGAGTACTTTCTCGCTCGTCTCCATCATCACTCCAGCTTTTGGCCATACAAATTTTGACGTGGGCACTATCCGGTCTAGGCCCCGAGAACCATTTTTAGTCGAAAATGAAAAGAAATGCTTTGCGACACACGATCATTTCGAGTATTTAAGCTCCATAGTCCTTCAAACCACGGCCATAAGCTTATATGTCCGTACGCTCTAAGCTGACATTGTTGGTATGCATTACACGTCAGCGACGAGTGTTACGCTTGCGATCGTGTCGATCGGTACGACGGTATGACATGTATCAGTGGTCCAGTTCAAGTGACTTGAATGACTACAAAACTGATGTTTTCTCCGTTGTTATGGGCAAGGGTCCGGCATTCACAGGTGCTGAACATTTCGGCCTATGGAACATAACACTAAAACAAAAACTGACCAACTTTGCCTATTTGTACGTGCTAGTGTTCCCGGGGACAATGATTCGCTCCGCCCGGACCTCGGCCTGTACCTCGATCCCAGCTTTGTACTTAGCTGGCGGTTAACTGTTTTTATCCTTTACCGGTATGTAAGCCTAGTGTATGGTCAGTCGTCCAGTTTTGATATATTGAAGTCTAATTTTGATATACTGACTTATTCGCAGACAAACAGAAAAAATGCTAACATGCCGGCCAGCCCGTGTAACGCCGGGAACGGAGGCTGTACGCAACTCACGGATAACATTGCCCGCCAACTTCAAGAATCATGTCTCAATTTTCTCCATTCTCCTCCAATAAACCCGAGTACAATTTTACTGACAGTATTACACTATTGCCAACTAATCATGTTATAAGGGACTGTATACACTGAAGTTTTCGATTTCGTAAACCAGAATTCAGATCTCTCCGTTCATTTGATGAAGTTTCTCTTACAACTCAACCAACAAGACTCAAAATATGATGATCAATCTTTCTCATATCACTTTAGCAGCAGCCATAGCTCTCGTACGTTGCGACAGAAAAACTCTTTTTCCGTCGCACGACTCGGAGTTTTTCCGCTGCAATCCAAATTCGACCGGGAAAAACGAGAGCTTCGACTGCACAGCTGAATGCTGCTGTTTCCTTGTGGAATAGACTTTCTAGTCATATTCGTTCAGCATCAAGTACTGAAGTATTAAAATCTTGACTAAAGACCTGCTTCTTTGAGAAAGCATATAGTCATGCGACAGTGAAAATGTTCTTTATGCTGATCGTGCTCAGCTCACGTCTGAACTTGTACTAAACATAGCGTTTAGGACCCGATAAACAAAATGTTACACTTGATGGGGGTGTTCGTAATAAGTGGAACGGCGTTTCTGTCCTATCACTGGCCATGCTTGGTGTAGGAAATTCATTGTTATCAGTGCGTACATATTGACACACACACACACACACACTAACTCATTAAGCTGGCAAAAGCTCTCGCAGAAATTTGTATGGCAAAAAGCTGCCATGATAACAACGGCGTCAAGTGAAGTGTCTAGGTCGCATGCTTAGCTTCTAAAGGGCGAGTCTTGAAATCAATATTTTATGGACTCCGCCAATAATCCAAAAGATGAAAACATGATAGGGTTTCCTCATATCTTTCATAGGAATTACTCGAATAATTTTTGACAAAAAGAAATCGAATGCAGTTTCATTATTACGACGTCCCAAAGTATTGGGGCTGGCTTAAGTGTCCGCACCATCAAAATTCAGATGATTTTAGCTGTTGGAAAATGTAGTTATCTTGTCTTGGGAGCATTTCCAAGTCAAGGCGATATTTGAAACCGTGTATAGTTTCGCGGCATGTACGTTTACCCAAAGCATGACGATCGTGATCAATGTGAGCGCCGTTCTTCGCTCATGCGACCGACTACTAGAAATGATGGACAACTTGCCCGTGGCGTAGAATACCATTGCCATGATGGTTATTCAAAGTTGTGTTCAGGACAGGCTACCTCTTTTTTGCAAAAGTAACGATTTTTTGCTGGTGCATGTGATCAATATATTTCTCATTTATTACACAAACGTTCTCTTAGTTCAGTGTATGGAAATTTTAGCATTGAAATCTACATCCTGATCGATGCAGATAATTAAATCGGTATCTTATATGGGCGCTTTTAGATTCGGTTTCGTGTACGGGCGATGATTAAGTTAACATTTATATATCTGATGACAAAATCAAATTATAGTGGATGGGTCGCACTCCGAATAATTGTAACAACTTAGGGTGGGGGATTTGACAGAGCGGTATTGACTTTGATGTTTTCTCTATGTGACTGGGTGCCCTACGTCGTGAGTTCGAATCAGTTTGAAAATCTACTGAAGTCCGTATTAGCTTATCTATATTATAAAATATAACAATGTACATGACTGTCTCTGTATACACATTGTTTAGAACAAGCGGATGGGAGGGCTCACTTTCATTGTCTCAGGCGTATTATGTTAAAGGGTCCTTCGACCGAATGTTTCAAACTATTACCTCTCCCGTCAAAACTATACTCTTGAATACTTACACATACTGTAGGTTTTGTAAGCAACTGGAGAAATATGCCACGTTTTTTTTTGCAATTGGCATTTAACATAGCTTTGCCATTTTCAATATTGGCCAAAAGTGTATTACACGATCAAATGGAGTACAGTGTTATAGGTTATTGATATGGAAATTTAGGTAGAAGGACTGTTCCATATAAAAAGCCAGTTATATCACAGAAACCGACTGCAAGCTAACCAGAAAATGGACAGAAGTATCCGCTTATTGCCATAAGTTGTTCCGAGTCAGACGCTGATGAAATACAAATTAACTAATAACGTCGTAGGAATTGGGTTAAAACAGCTTTAAATGTTGTTGAGTTATGGTTATTGGTATAGAGTATCATTATCACACATGCTTTGCCTGTATTGCCATTCTCCCATGGTTTAGATGGTACTGATATGAACCCGTATTTTAACATACGAATTATATTTTCACTGTAACCGAACTACTTACAGCTACGCGTACCCGTGACCTCCGCTGTAATGCATGACCTTCGTGCGTATGTCCATGTACATATAAAACAGCTGAGCGAATAAGACATACAAATGACAATCGAAACGTCATTGTGATTATGGTCAAGATTTTGTTGTTTGCAGTCGCTTCATGGACATTGCACTTAGGTACAAGTACAGTTGTGCCAAAAACATACAAACGAACACATTGAAAATTTGTATCTTTTTCCGACACAGGTCATTGTTAACGGCCGGTCCCGTGGCGGTGCAGTGTTTTCATGTCGTCTACGCTGCTGAAGATTAAGATCCCGGTTGACAGTGAATCATGATAAAACCGCTTTACGACAAGTTTCCTGTTGATGAGCTTAAGTATCTAGGTGGTAACATCGTTTACAGCCATAAATGAGCCACAAAAATCCAACTGCACAGAAAATACTCGCGACAGACAAGGTGCACATATTATATTTCCGATTTGTATACAGATTCACAGGTCATGATCGTGTCCGGTGGTACCGGTGCGGGTTTCAGATACAGTGTAAGATTTTAGGGAAAGTCAAACTTTCGTTTAGGTTGTTAAAGGGAGTTTCGTTCTGTTAAGCCAAGTCAGGGACGAAAATACGAGCAGACGACGTAAATACTTTTGAAATGTTTTATTCGTACAGCAACAAAGTCACGAACGAGTTACGACGCTACAGCTAGTTACAGTGTACTCACTTCACGTTTTCCCTAATCCGCTCACAAAGTCCTTTCTGAGATGGTAAATTCGGATGTTATGTATCAAAACAAGAAAACACACTCATTTTACACATTCCAGCCTATGTTTTACGTCCACCGCCATTTTAAACTCAAAATAAATCTTCTTAAAATTGTGAAAACATGTGTCGACATCTTAATATTTGGTTTGTTCGCTTTAAAAGTGCTCCATAAACCCTCCCTTGAAGTGGAATGGCCCAAAAGAGAAACTATCAAGAAGTGATACGGTTGTTATCACTCCTTAGCAACCAACTTTTTATAAATACAGCGAGGAGCAAGCAAGGTCACTTTAATTGATTTCGTCGCTAATTTTCGTAGGAAAACAGTCTTAACCAAAGCATGCATGTATGATTTAGGGGTTATTCATTCCAACTTTTCCCCACAGAGAAACTGGCCTTCTTGGGATTATAACACAAGCATAATACTATTGTTCTCAATGTTTATCTACAAATAATAGATCAGATTAGTGTGTTGACACCTTTCACGAAGCGCGTATGTGATTAGATAAAATGGCCGTTCTGATCATTTGCAATTACCCCTAGGCCTATGTACTGGTCAGACATCACGTTGCCTATATAATAGTAGTTCTAAACACAGACAGTAGAGGAGTAAGTCCCCCTAAATATACTGTCTATGTTCTAAACTACAGAAAGAAACCGTGTTTAGTCGCAATAGAAATGCGATTTGATATAAGTTGCCACATTACGTTCTAAAGAGTCCGGTGAATGATGTAACTTTAAATCTGAAAACGGTAGTAAATGCATAGAAAATAATTTTCATGGCGAACGGTCCGATGAATTGAATGGTCCTGTCTGTAATGCGCCAGTCAATGTAAACCCCCCCCCCCCCCACCTCGGGCGATACGGGAAAAATGTGGGGGATTAGACCGTGTGTGCAATGAAACTGTGCCCGAGGGGGTGGGGCAATTGCCTCGTTTTGATCCCCCTATTCCTTTGACGGACAGGCCCAGATGTTCGTAAATAACTACGCATGCGCACGTATGC